>CM065134.1:33712982-33947982 GCA_033026305.1 Cirrhinus molitorella
AATTTTGCTTACCCCACTGCAACCCCAATTAACTGCACTTAATTTAGTTTTTTTCCCCCCTGTAAAGAAGACATTTGCATATCTAATAAGAATTGTGAGATATTTTGACTAGAAACAAGACAAAAATACTAAGTAAGATGAGCCTTTTTTGCAGTGTAAGTCTGCGATGCGCATGTGTACTCTGTGCAGTCTGGTTCAGGACAGTTAGGGTATGCTGAAAAACTCCCATCTCATTTTCTCTTCAAAATTACCCTACATCACTGCAGAAGTACTAACCTAGTGTTTACAAAGTGAAGGTGCAAAGAAGGTCAAAAAAAAAAAAAAAAGTAAAACAGCGATGTAGGATGATTTTAAAGTTGGGGAGAACATGAGATGGGAGTTTTTCTACATACCCTAACTGTATTGAACCGGAGTGCACAGAGTATGCATGCGCATCACAGAGCTAGTCAAGACAAGTATTTGTGGTTAAAAAGTGTAAAATGTAAAATAACCAATCGTTTTGCTAGATAAGACCCTTATTCTTCGGCTGTGATCGTTTTAGAGCACTTTGAAGCTGCATTAAAACTACATTTTTTTAACCTTCAATCCATTGAGCACCACTAAAGTCCACAAAAAGGAGACAAATCCTGGAATGTTTTCCTCAAAAAACATAATTTCTTTGCAACTGAAGAAAGATATGAACATCTTGGATAAAGTGTGTCAGGAAATGATTATTCTGGAAGTGGAGTAATCCTGTAATACACATTGCCTTTTTGTAGCTCAAACATTAGGTCATGGATTCAAATCAGTGTTAATTCGTATTAAGGTTTTATCATGATAGACACAGATTTAACTGCTGTGACACTCAACATGCCTTTATATTAAAATTAAATAAAACCATTTCTCATAAAGGAACAAGAATATGATCTTCTTTTCAATGAAATGGTTATAAAGGCTGATTATGCATTCTTTATAACAACTATAATGTTTACCACATTCTTCTTTCTTTCAAGCAAACATTTATTTATATAAATAAACTTAGATTCATCTCTGTTAGGGCTATTAAAGGGACTCAGTTAAGAGCAGTGAGTGATTTTCTGTCTTTCTTTTGTTGCTTGATGAACACCAATGGCACAGACAATAGCAACTAAATTGGGCTGCTGCCCCTTTAAAACCGTACAGATGCAATGTAGCCTACTGATACACGTCCGAATCCGATATTCTCCCAACTGTTTACGTTCACATAAGACGGAACCGAGTGTGTTTATGTGAATACTTGTCAAAACAGACAATTCGACATCATTTTTGTGTATTTCTCCGTTCATGAGACACGAACGAGTAACTTACTCGAGTGCTGTGTGAGAAGCGCTCAGAAAACCGGACCGAATTGAGTTCTCTTTTTCAAATTTATCCATATGTTTGCTCTTCTCTTACTCCCAGATACTGTCATTTTGAATGTTTTATGAGACGTGCAGCAAATGTATGCTAGTTTATGTCCCACAGGATAGATTAACAGGCTATGATCAGTGTTGCCAAGTCTGCGGTTTTAACGCGGAATTGGGCAACTTTAATACTGTTGCCGCGGGTTGAGTCGACCCCAATAACGTCACATTTATCCCCTAAAATGTGAATTTACCAGGAGAACCCCGACAAAAAAATGTGTATTCTGTCCCCCAGAACGCTATTTTTAACGATTGGGCTAGTTTTGAGTAGCAGTTGGGCGGGTTTGTTGTGAAAACCTGGCAACCCTGCCGCTCAGCAGATTCGTTTTGAATGAATCTCTTCCTAAATCGTCCCTCCCTAACATTTACGTCTCGTTTTTATTCGTTGACGAAAATGTCAATAGATATTCGTCATAGTCTTTGTCATTCAAAACGAGTTTTCGTTTCGTTATCGTCTCGTTTTAGTCGGTGAAAAACTATTAACACTGGTTCGAATCCCAGGGGAAGAACAAAGAAATGATCAAAAGCATAATTAGAATATAATATAAGTCACTTAAAAAATCAACCATAAAAACATCTGCCAAATGCAGAAAATGAATGAAGTATTTAATAATGATCATTGTTTCTATTTCCGCTTTAGCAGACAGAATGAGTCCCAAACACGTCATCTACAAGAAACTCTCCAGAGACAAATCTGTGAGTGTCCATCCATTTATGTATTTTCATTGTGTATTTTGAGCTTTATTTTCTTTGCCAGTGCTGTTTTTGTTCTGTACATACAGTGTTGGGGAGTAACTACATAATTTACTTACAAAATTAATGTAACTGTAATCTGTTTAGGGTTGCAAAGGGGTAGGAAATTGCAGGTAAATTTCTGAACACTTTACAAAGATCCCTGAAAGATTCCAAAAAATCCTGGAACGTTTCCAAAATGCCTGGAATGTTTCAGAAATTTACTGGAAATGTTCTACCTTTTTGCAACCCTAAATCTGTTACAGTTACTGAGAAAAAAAAAAGTTATAAAATTAGTTACTTGTGAAAATGTTAATGATAATGCATTGACTGTTTATATTATGACTGGTTTATGTAGCCGATATGTGACCCTGGACCACAAAACCAGTCATAAGGGTCAATTTTTGAATAAATATGAATAAATGAATAAATAACCTTTCCACTGATGTATGGTTTGTTATGACAGGGCAATATTTGACAGAAAAACTATTTGAAAATCTGGAATCTGAGGGTGCAAAAAAATCTAAATACTGAGAAAATAGCCTTTAAAGTTGTCCAAATTAAATTCTTAGCAATGCATATTACTAATCAAACATTAGGTTTTAATATATTTACGGTAGGAAATTAACAAATTAACAAAATATCTAAAATATCACATATGCTTTATATTTTAAGATGAACTGTTTTAAGGCATTTGTAGGATGTCAGTGTTTCCTGTCATAGCTATGCAAAATTTGATTTCAAAAACCATATCATAGCTATTAAACTATATCTTGTTATGATTTAAAATCTCAATTTAACGCAATGAACAATCTCAATGTAAAAAGAGATTCTAAAGTCTGATTTTGTGGTGGCTGCAATAAATGGCTTATAAAAACGTGGAAGTATTCAAATGTAATCAGTTACATAAATAAAGTAATTGAAATAGTTGCTTGTAAATAGGGTAATCTTGTAATCTGTAACCAAAGTAACCTTCCCAACACTGTACATGACACAAGCCTTAGTGTTAGTCATCAGTGATTGGCTAACTGTTTGTGATGTCATAGGTGGGCGTTTACATGGGGAAGCGGGATTTCGTGGATCACTGCGATTTTGTTGATCCTGTTGGTGAGTTGAACAGCCAATCACAGCTCACATGCAAATCACGGCTCTCATCCTGCATTCACACCAGACTTTGATAATAATAATAATGCATAATTCCTGTATGGGCAACAGGATTTGATGTTTTCTCCAGACAAACCCAGATGTCTAAACTTAAGTTTTCAATAATTTGACAACAAATTTGCATATTCATGGTTCTCTGATATCTGTTAATGGTCACATGACATGTAGATACATGTTTTTAATAAGGGTTGTATTTATTATTCATTTATTTTTACTTTTTACGATCAATTATTAGCTTTTTATCAACTCTCAAACTTGAGAAGTTTTGGAACCCTGTTTTAAGAAATAAATAATACAATAATTTTTGTTTGTATGGAACAGTTTGTTGAACCTTTTAGACAAAATATAAAAAAAAAAAAAAAATCTTAAAATGTGTGTTTTGTTGAGTATCATATTTGATCCATCAGGCTTTTATGGCTCATATAGTATAGTGAGAAAATGGAAGAAAAACAGCTAAATTTTAACTCAGAAACACAAAATGAGCAAATGTCATTTGCTGCAGATGCTGATGTTTATATGACCAAAATTTATGAAATTTGGATGCTTGTGATGTAAATCAATGAGATTTTTATAATAGTATAGCAGATGCTTACATAAAATGAACTAAATAGTAGTTGTAACACTATATGTCCAAGAATATATCTTAGTAAAATGAGACTAAAATTATCCAAGCATATAATGCAATGCAATCCGATGATGATTGAGAGATGAACAAATAATCGTTCCTCATCATTCCAATCATTCCTACACTGAGGAACAGTGAAAGTAAAGCTTCTGGAAACAAACGTTCCTCAAAAGACCCTGATGATCAGATTTGAGACTCACTGTTTTCTATAAAAGATGATTAATGGAGAATCAAGTAAAGCCAAGCTGCTTCAGTCCAGTAAGTGTTCATCTGAAAATATTACTACAGTTATTCTGATGTTTACTTGATAAAAATCAGTCAAGATTTGAGAGCAAAAAGACACGTGAAGCACAAGCTAATGGTTTATCAAAATTACACTGGTTTCTCAGCAAAGTTTGATCATTTAGAGACCTTATAGAATTTGCATGATGCATAGTGTTCAATAATAATAAAAAAAACCTGATTCTCTTTTTCTCTTGTGTGTCAGATGGTGTTGTGCTGATCGACCCCGAGCTGGTGAAAGGAAAGAAGGGTGAGATACGTTTACAGAAGATGGCAGTGCTGAGCTGCTTATTACACCTGTGTGGATGAATTAAAGCATGTATGTTTGTCTCTTCTAGTCTATGTCATGCTGTCCTGTACGTTCCGGTACGGTCGGGATGATATGGATGTGTTGGGAATGGCGTTTCGCAGGGATATCTTCCTGTGCACTCGACAGGTCTATCCTCCTCTGCAGGACAAGGAACGCAGCATACATACCAAAGTACAGGAGAAGATCCTGCGCAAACTCGGAGACAACGCATATCCCTTCTTCTTTGAGGTGAAAGTCATTCTGGGTCGCTTTTATTCATGAAAACAGCAGCTGACAGATGCAAACTTTTACTTCAAGTGCTGTGATTTTTGAAAATGCATGTCTTCTCTCAGTTTCCAGATAACCTGCCATGTTCAGTGTGTCTGCAGCCGGGGCCGACAGATGTGGGAAAGGTAAACATCATAATCATAAACATTCAGTGTTCTGATACTAATAAATTTATCTGTAGTTTTAAGTAACTAAAGTTTTTTTTCATGCTTTTTGTTTTAGTTAACTGTAATAACCCTGGTTGAAATGTACACAAATGTTTGTGTTTGTGCAGCATTGCGCAGTGGAGTTTGAGGTGAAGGCATTCTGTGCAGAAAATCAAGATGAAAAGGCCCAGAAGAGGTGAGAAAAGTCACAAGCACACAGTATTGACCCCCTAAAAGAACAAAACCGGACTAGTACAAGACTCCCTAAGGCCTAGTCCAGGCCCTTGCAAAATATAAACTGCATTAAGGTCCTGCATCGTGAATAAAAATGATGCTGATTTGCCAAAAAAAATGCCTGATGTTACCTAATTTGATGATACCGAATTCAAAAGTATCAATAAAAACTCAAAAGTAAGATTTTTATTATAATATACTGATAAATTGAACTTTCACTTTAATTGAGATGACTGGATGCTTTCAATTGATTTCCTATTGAACTGTCACCAACTGAACTGCAGCACTCAAACTATTTCAAATATAGTGAATTAAGCTACAGACTCGATCATAATGCACAATGTTTCCATCTAACATGACTTAACAGTAAAGCAATCATCACCTTGCATGAATATGTGTGTTGGATGTTATCTTTAAAATGGAAATATGGATATTTTATGTGTGAACATTATTTTATTTCAGTTAATGTCATAAACCTAGTGAGCTAAGCAAGTAGCAGCATTTACAGTGTCGTGTAAACAGCTGAAGAAGCGAAAAGCAGAGGAACACACAAACCGAATCAATTAAGTGAGTCATTTATGCTGGAACCGCTCCGATTGATTCAAACTCGTGACTCAGTTCAAGTAATTCAAAAAAACAAACAAAAAAAAAAAAAACAAAGAAGCATTAATTTTCCAATTTCGCTTGTAATGATTTTCAAAAGCACGTAGTGATGGGAGTCGCTATTGTGTCGCTAAATGATTCACTGTTTTCGAAACGATTTTGTAGCGGGTTCGTGAATCATCTCGCGAACTGAACGATGCCTGATTCCTGAAACGAGTCCTTATCTGAAATTATGATTCGCGAATCATTATTCAGATCGGAACTTTAAAGCGCGGAACGCGAATCATTTGATTAGATCGGGACTTTGGTGCAAGTTCGCGAATCATTTAATTCAGATCAGGACTTCAGTAGTGATAAATACAAACCAAAAAGAAAGAAAGAAAAATACACAAATACAAATCTCTTAAGAAAATTAACCATTGTTTATTATAGTAAAAGTGTAGTAAGTAACCATGTTTTTTGTGTAACCACAGTTTTACTGCAAATACAATGGTAAACTATAGTTAGTGTAGCAAAACAATGCAGTTTTGACTGGTTTTATGATTAACAGAACATTGGATAGTTTCCATAGACTCATCTAGATCAACTTTGCATAAAGAAAATAGAGTTTTAGATCCAGATTTTTGCATATTCTCTTTCAAACAATCCAAAGAAAAGGCAAATGGACTGAGAATTTTAAAAATAGGATAAACCCATAGGATAAGCCCTAAACCCAAAATTACAGGATCTAGACTCCAGCTGTTTGCACAATGCACTCTATATATGCCCATCTCTGTCTTTCTGAAGGAGTTCAGTCCGGTTGGCCATTAGAAAGATCCAGTACGCTCCAGATACAGGCGACGCGGCTCCATCGGCTGAGACCACCTGTGAATTTATCATGTCTGATAAACCGCTGCACATGCGTGTCACTCTGGAGAAAGAGGTGAGGTGCTAAAGTCTTTCTTCAGAATTGATGCAATGATCGGAATCACATCTGTAGACTCCTTTTGCATCCATAAATAAACATACAATCCGTAGATAAACATCAATAAATTAATTAAAGCTTTGTTTGTTGATTTTTTTCAGACGTATTACCATGGAGAGGAGATCAACATCAGCGTGGACGTCGACAACAGCTCCAACAGAAATGTGAAGGACTTGTCAGTCTCAGGTACAAAAACACTTTTTGCTTCAAAACTGACAGAGCTGTATAGAGCACTTACAAATTGTAATCTGTTACTGATTCCAAATTACATGAGAAAAATTGTTGCCAGTAATGTAATCCATTACATTACACATTTTAGGTAATATAATCAGATTACTTTTAGATTACTTTTGACCTAACTCGTTTATCACATTGATTTAAACAGGATAATTTTGTACCATAATGATGCAAAAACGCAAAGACTGAGAAAATATATTCCTTATTCATTGCTTATTCATTATTGTTTGCTTTTTTTGTTAATTGTTTAACTTAATTGTTTAAGATAAGCTAGTGTTAGTCAAGCAGTAGGTAAATGAATAGAGTATAAGTCTTTTTTTTAAAGAATGGAACTAGAAAAGAGGGTGCTAGATTGAAAAGATGTGTTTTTAGCCGATTCTTAAAAATGGCTAACAACATGAAACACATTAAACATTATATTACATCTAGGTTGCCCAAACTAGGGTTCGTAAAGGAGCTGCAAGGGGTTTGTGAGTTTAATGAAAGGTAATTAAACCATTAAAATTTAAAATTTAAATAAAATAACAATCCAAATAATGCACTTACTAAAAACAAAGAAATATTTTGGGGTTTAACTTTAGTTGGTGTGTAATGTTGCATAAACTACATCTGCAAAGTTATGATGCTCAAGGTTCAATGCAAAGGGAGATACTGTCTTTTACAGAATTGCTGATTGCCCACCCCTTTGAAGTAAATATACAGGTGCTGGTCATATTAGAATATCATCAAAAAGATGATTTATTTTGCTAATTCCATTCAAAAAGTGAATCTTGTATATTATATTCATTCATTACACACAGACTGATATATTTCAAATGTTTATTTCTTTTAATTTTGATGATTATAACTGACAACTAATGAAAACCCCAAATTCAGTATCTCAGGTTCAATATTGAAGACACCTGGTGCCACACTCTAATCAGCTAATTAACTCAAAACACCTGCAAAGGCCTTTAAATGGTCTCTCAGTCTAGTTCTGTAGGCTACACAGTCATGGGGAAGACTGCTGACTTGACAGTTGTCCAAAAGACGACCATTGACACCTTGCACAAGGAGGGCAAGACGCAAAAGGTCATTGCAAAAGAGGCTGGCTGTTCACAGAGCTCTGTGTCCAAGCACATTAATAGAGAGGCGAAGGGAAGGAAAAGATGTGGTAGAAAAAAAGTGTACAAGCAATATATCGACCAAGATGGCGGCGCGTGCACAACGCGAGGCTCAGCGTCTCTCCAGTTTTTGCAGTTTTGCGGTAATTCTCCTGCTCATATCGGGTCTGTTCGTGCAGAACAGTTGTGCATTAACATCGTACACCCGACAGGAGCTTTTGGATATAAGTTTGCACATTTCCGACAGTTTTATCAGCAATCTTCGTCTCGCCCCTGAGATCGCCAAAACAATCGAGGCTGCGCACCCTACTCGGCCGGGCGGAAGTGCTCGAAGGCGGCGGCGCGACCGTAAACAAAGGAGGGGGAAACGCGGAGGACTGAGAGCTAAGCTAAAGCTAACACCACACCGGCTCTCTCTCCCCAGCATTTTCCTCGCCAATGTGAGGTCTATGGTGAACAAAATGGACGAGATTCGACTCCGCATTAGCCACAGCAAGAGGCTTTTGAACTGCAATGTCATGATTTTCACCGAAACATGGCTAAACAGCGGCATACCGGATAACGCTATTGACATAGCTGGACACCAAACATTCCGAGCAGATAGATCGGCTGATGACACCGGTAAGACCAGAGGCGGAGGATTGTGCATTTATGTTAACAAAGCTTGGTGCACGAACTCTGTTAGTGTTGTCAAACACTGCTCAGCTAACCTAGAGTTTCTCATGGTTAAGTGCAGACCGTTTTATCTGCCGCGGGAGTTTACATCAGTCATTATAACCGCTGCTTACATTCCTCCCGACGCTGATGCCAAGCTCGCAATGAACGAACTTCATGCGGCCATCAGTAAACAACAGACTATTCACCCGGAGGCTGCATTTATTGTTGCGGGGGATTTTAATCACTCCAACTTAAAGACAGTGCTCCCAAAATTTCATCAGAACGTTTCCTGTCACACCAGAGGCAACAAAACTTTGGACCATGTCTATACAAACATGGCTGAAGCCTACACTGTGACCCCCCTCCCCCACCTGGGACAATCAGATCACCTTTCTTTGTTCCTCATCCCCAAATATTCACCCCTCATCAACCGTGTGAAGCCATCAGTGAAGACCATCAAAGTGTGGCCAGCGGGGGCAGACCTCACACTCCAGGACAGGTTTCAAAATACTGACTGGAGTATGTTTGCTTCTCAGGCCACATGTGGCTTTCACACGGACATAAACAGCTATACTTCCTCTGTTCTGGATTACATTAACACCACCGCAGACAGTGTCACAACTCAGAAGCAGATCACCACATACCCAAATCAGAAGCCATGGATGAACAAGGAGGTGCGCCTCCTGCTGAAGGCACGCAACACAGCCTTCAGATCAGGAGATGCACAGGCCTACAGCACATCCAGGGCAGATCTGAAGAGGGGCATCAAAAAGGCCAAGCACTGCTACAAGCTAAAGATAGAGGATCACTTTTCCAACTCTGACCCTCGACGCATGTGGCAGGGCATCCAGGCCATCAGTGACTACAAACCCAGCCATTCCACCCCAACAGACACAAATGCCTCTTTCCTGAACGAGCTCAATGACTTTTATGCTCGCTTTGAGAGAGACAATAGAGGATCTGCCACCAAGCTTACATCTACAAATAATCACCAGTCCATCACACTGACCTCCACAGATGTGTATACTGCACTGAGCCGGATCAACACGCGCAAGGCTGCTGGACCAGACGGCATCCCTGGACGCGTACTTAGGGCATGTGCGGAGCAGCTTGCTGGGGTTTTTACAGACATTTTTAACATGTCCCTCGCTCAAGCGGCTGTGCCTACTTGCTTTAAATCCACCTCCATTGTGCCAGTGCCAAAACACTCTAAACCATCATGCCTGAATGACTACCGTCCTGTAGCACTCACACCCATCATCATGAAGTGCTTTGAACGGCTGGTCCTGGAACACCTGAAAAACTGTCTCCCGTCTACACTGGACCCACTCCAGTTTGCATACCGGACCAATAGGAGCACAGAGGATGCAGTCTCCATAGCATTGCACTCTGTACTCGCACACTTGGACAATAAGAACACTCATGCACGTATACTGTTTGTCGACTTCAGCTCGGCATTCAACACCGTCATCCCCTCCAAGCTAATCACTAAACTTGGAGATCTGGGCATTAACACCTCACTCTGCAATTGGATTATGGACTTTCTGACCAACAGACCTCAGCATGTTAGGTCAGGCCTCACTTGCTCTACCACCATCATGCTCAACACTGGTGTACCACAAGGCTGTGTGCTGAGCCCTTTCCTCTACTCCCTCTTCACCCACGACTGCAGAGCTTTGAATGGATCAAACACCATCATCAAGTTTGCAGACGATACTACGGTGATCGGTCTCATTAGCAACAACGATGAGACTGCCTACAGGGAGGAGGTCCAGCACTTGGCCACATGGTGCACAGAAAATAACCTGCTCCTTAACACCACCAAAACTAAGGAGCTGATTATAGACTTCAGGAAGGAGAGAGGAAGCAAACATGATCCCATCCAGATTAACGGGATGGCTGTTGAGCGTGTCTCCTGCTTCAAGTTCCTGGGGACCCACATCTCAGAAGACCTGTCCTGGACCACCAACACCTCCAGCCTGGTCAAGAAGGCCCATCAGCGACTCTTCTTCTTGAGGACACTGAAGAAAAATCAGATGTCCCCAGCCATCCTGGTGAACTTTTACCGCTGCACAATAGAGAGCATACTAACCAACTGTGTCACAGTCTGGTATGGAAGCTGCTCTGTTGCGGAGCAAAAAGCACTGCAGCGGGTGGTGAAAACTGCCCAACGCATCACTGGGACTCCACTCCCTGCCATCAAAGACTTGCAGAGGAAAAACTGCCTGCGTCGTGCACGCAGTATTCTTAAGGACTCCTCTCACCCCGCCCACGGACTGTTTTCTCTCCTGCCTTCCGGCAGGCGCTTCAGGAGCCTCCGGACTAGAACCAGCAGACTGAGGAACAGCTTCTTTCCTAGAGCTGTCTCCTTACTGAACTCTGCCCCTCATTGATTCCACTGCATCTCCTTCACACCTTCACTTCCCTCATCCTCCTCATACCTCTTTAATCAACCATAACCTTTGTATTTGCACTATTAACTTGTATTTGCACTACATGATCACTCATATGCACTAAGGGACTTAAAAACCACTATTCTAATGCTCATTTGCACTACCTGTCTGTCTTCACTCTCAATCATTGTATAATTGCAGCATATATTATACTGCAATTCACTACTCAATCCACTGCACTGATACCTCGGATGAACATCTGATCAAAATTTCACCTGCAGTATTTAATATTCTATTCAGTATTTAATATACACTGCACTTCATTGCACATTTTACTACATTGTAAATATCCCATCTGTAAATATCCCATCTGTAATTCCTGCCTATAGTACATAACCATCTGTATATTATGTTCATAGTATGTATCCATCTGTAATTATTACCATAGAACGCTTTATCTACATTTAAATTATTTAACTTATATCCTGCACTTTACTTCTTATTGCACTTCTGGTTAGACCTAAACTGCATTTCGTTGCATTGTACTTGTACATGTGTAATGACAATAAAGTTGAATCTAATCTAATCTAATCTAATAGGGATAACCACACCCTGGAGAGGATTGTGAAACAAAACCCATTCAAAAATGTGGGGGAGATTCACAAAGAGTGGACTGCTGCTGGAGTCAGTGCTTCAAGAACCACTACGCACAGACGTATGCAAGACATGGGTTTCAGCTGTCGCATTCCTTGTGTCAAGCCACTCTTGAACAACAGACGGCATCAGAAGCGTCTCGTCTGGGCTAAAGACAAAAAGGACTGGAGTGGTCCAAAGTTATGTTCTCTGATGAAAGTAAATTTTGCATTTCCTTTGGAAATCAGGGTCCCAGAGTCTGGAGAAAGAGAGGAGAGGCACAGAATCCACGTTGCTTGAGGTCCAGTGTAAAGTTTCCACAGTCAGTGATGGTTTGGGGTGCCATGTCATCTGCTGGTGTTGGTCCACTGTGTTTTCTGAGGTCTAAGGTCAACGCAGCCGTATACCAGGAAGTTTTAGAGCACTTCATGCTTCCTGCTGCTGACCAACTTCATGGAGATGCAAATTTCATTTTTCAACAGGACTTGGCACCTGCACACAGTGCCAAAGCTATCAGTACCTGGTTTAAGGACCATGGTATCCCTGTTCTTAATTGGCCAGCAAACTCGCCTGACCTTAACCCCATAGTAAATCCTTTCTTTGTATTGGTCTTAAGTAATATTCTAATTTTCTGAGATACTGAATTTGGGGTTTTCATTAGTTGTCAGTTATAATCATCAAAATTAAAAGAAATATATCAGTCTGTGTGTAATGAGTGAATATAATATACAAGTTTCACTTTTTGAATGGAATTAGTGAAATAAATCAACTTTTTGATTATATTCAAATTATATGACCAGCACCTGTATTAGGTGAAAGCTTAGAAAGTTTGAGAAATTGAGTCACAAATGAGAATTTGTGCATTTTAAAGAGTTTGAAAGAAAAAAGCCTTTGAGTACATAATAATACATGGTTAAATAACCTAGTGAGTGATCATTCAAATAAAATTGACTGTTCATCAGTATTTGATGCAATGGTGAAACGCTTCTTAAACCTGAAATTATTTTTGTAAATCTATTGGTCAAATGTATTGCTATTGTGTAAATAATACATAATCTTGTTATCAATAAAACAGTAACTGTAGTCTGATTACGAGTATTTTAAAACTTACTTTAGTTACAAGTACTTAATTTTTGGAATCTGATTACGTAATCCAGATTACATGTAATCAGTTACAATCCAGCTCTGAAAACTGATAAGAAAGTGTGTTTTCAGTGTGACTTAATATTTTCTCTGTTTCTCTGACAGTGGAGCAGATCACTAATGTGGTGCTTTACTCTAATGACAAGTACGTCAAAACGGTGGCCTATGAGGAAACCACGTGAGTACAAACACACACCATTATCATTATTCTTCCTATACTTAGAGACGGAGTCTGTAATGTCACATGCTCTTATGACATAATATATGTACTCACTCCATAGTATAAGCATATCAATTCATCAAAGAATCCTGAAAAATGCATCACAGTTTCCACAAAAATATTTGGCAGCACAACTGTCAGAAATGTTTCTTGAGCAGCAAATCAGGATGTTAGAATGATTTCTGAAGGGTCATGTGACCAGTGTTGGGGAAAGATACTTTTAAAAGTATTGCATTACAATATTCAGTTACTTCCTAAAAAAGTAACTAAAAACGTTAGTTACTTTTTATGGAAAGTAATGCATTACATTACTTTAGTGTTACTTTTTAAAATCTTTTTAGTATAAAAAGTTATATTTTTGGCAAATGTAAAAGCCCTTTCTCACCAAAAGCCTCAGGCTGAAGGAAAAATAAATTCACTTCTGTGCAGTAGACCACAGAAGAAGAAAGTTCAACACTCTTCAGCAAAAAAATGTTAGTTTTATTATTTATTAGTAATTTTTGCTTATTAGTATGGTTGCATGGGATCATCAAAGGTCAGAAGCAAAGGCACTGGTTAATAAAATGGGACTGAATACATAAAAGGTATTTGTATTATTTAAGTATTGCAGGTTTGCATCATATTCTGAGTTGCATTTCAGTTTTTATTCATTTTGAGGAATACTGAAACTGCTTTTTTGTAAGTGAGATAAATTAATGCATTCACATTTCCTCCCGATTTCTCTTAACATGAGGACAGGAGAGCTTTTGATCAATAACTGTGGGAAAAAGTAACTCAGATATTTTCTTGTAAATTAAAAAGTAATGCATTTTTACTTTACTAGAAAATGGTCATTTGAAATTGTAATGTTTCACAATATTACAGTTTTTACTCTATTTTTTGTCATAGTATAAAGAGTATATAGTATAAAGAGACTTTTCAAAAAAATAAAAAGTCTTCCTGACCCCAAATGTAGTGTATATCACGACACATACTTATACACTATATTATGTATCACCATACACCAAGCATATTACTGTGTAATGTAATATTACCCTGGCATTTTATTACCAAAAAAAGGGTCAAATTTGCTGCGATAGGATTTCTAATAAAGTTTCTGAGGGAGTGACTGTAAATCTGACGTATTTCTTTCCTGTAACTGCTGTAATGCATCTCTCTGCATTTTCTTCCTCTTCTGGAAAGATGTGGGAACACAATAGCAGAGTTCATTGAGCTTTTATCAGTGCATTCCGGAATTTTAGATTCTGGTCCAAATGAGGTATATGTGACCCTGGATCACCAAACAAGTCTTAAGTAGCATTGGTATATTTGTAGCAATAGTCAAAAATACATTGTATGGGTTAATTATCGATTTTCTTTTTGCCAAAAATAGGATATTAAGTAAAGATCATGTTCTATGAAGATATTTTGTACATCTCCTACCGTAAATATATCGAAACTTAATTTTGGTTAGTAATATGCATTGCTAAGAACTTAATTTGGACAACTTTAAACTTTACTTTTTTGCACCCTCAGATTCCAGATTTTCAAATAGTTGCATCTCTGCCAAAAATTGTCCTGTCCTAACAAACCAAACATCAATGGAAAGCACATTTATTCAGCAACAAACAGGGTCACATATTAGAATAATGCTGTGCTATTCTGACTTCTAATATAGGAATAGGAACATTTTGAAGAACATTTTGATACACACTGGGTTCAGATTTAACATTTAAGGATGTCACTGTCAGAATGTTACATTTCTGTGTCATTAATCTGTGGCATTTGTGTTCTATTTACGATGTCACAGGGACACTGTGCCGTCTTGTACGAGTCTGAAGAAGGTCTACACCCTCTGTCCTCTGCTGGACAATAACCGTGATAGACTCGGACTCGCTCTGGATGGAAAACTAAAGCATGAGGACACTAACCTGGCCTCCTCCAGCATGTGAGTGCAGAACATGATTTTTCAAAAGTGTAAATAATAAGATTTAATTGTAAATGAGTCATTCTACAAAATTTCATGTTTAATTCATTGTGTTACGTGTTGTTTCTTTGTAATTGTGACTCTGGAACACAAAACCAGTCTTAAGTTGCACATGTATGTATATTTGTAACAATAGCCAAAATATGAATGTATCGGTCAAAATTATTGTTTTTTTAAGTGAAGATTGTGTTCCATGAAGATATTTTGTAAACTTCCTACCGGAAATATATCAAAACTTAATTTTTGATTAGTAATGTGCATTGCTAAGAACTTCATTTGGACAACTATAAAGGCGATTTTCATCTCAGTATTCCCCAGATTCCAAATTTTTTACTGGTTTTGTGGTCCAGGCTCACAATTTTGCAATCATACACATGGATAATATAAAAAGCCCCTAAATGTCATAAAGGAAATGTTCACCCAAAAAGGAACATTTACTGAAAATGTGCTCACCCTCAGGCAATCCAAGATGTAGATGAGTTGGTTTCTTCATCATATTTGGAGATATGCATCATTCCATCACTTGCTCACCAATAGATCCTCTGCAGTGAATGGGTGCCGTCAGAATGAGAGTCCAAACAGCTGATTAAAACATCACAAGTAATCCACACCACTCCAGTCCATCAGTTAACATTCTGAGAAGCCAAAAGCTGCATATTTGTAAGAAACAAATCCACCATTAAGATATTTTTAACTTCAAAAAGTCTAGACATCAAACATCAAAATTGAGCCACATATTTGTTTAGAGCTGTTTTGGACTGTAAACGGTGCTTGATCTGTGCAGATTGCTCTCTTGGTTCAGACCAGACCACTTTTTCACTGGAGGAAACGTTATTATAAATTACGGATATGTATTTTAGTTCAAATCATCTTAATGATGGATTTGTTTCAGCGTTTGTCTTCTCAAGATGTTAACTGATGGACTGGAGTGGTGTGGATTACTTGTGGATTATTGCAATGTTTTTATCAGCTGTTTGGACTCTCATTCTGACGGCACCCATTCACTGCAATGCTACATTTCTTCAAACCTGATGAAGAAACAAACTCATCTGTGTCTTACATGGCCTGAGGGTGAGTAAATTATCAGCTGACTAATCCTAATCCTTTAATATTCTCTACAGTGTAAAGGATGAAGTTCTGAAGGAGATTCTGGGCATGTTGGTCTCTTATCGAGTGGTGGTGAAGTGTAATGCAGCTGGGTGAGTTAACACAAGCTGTTTTGAGTTTAGGTTCATCTAATGTCTGGTTGTTATCGAAGAAGCTAATTGCTTTATTTCTTCTGTCTTACAGCATGGTTGGATCTAGGTGAGTGTTGAATCCTTGAGAAGTTGTCTTGACTTTGTGAGCGTGTACATTTGCAATCGTGTTTGTAATCGTGTGTGTTTCAGTGAAGTTGCTGTGGAGGTTCCCTTCAAACTCATGCATCCCAAACCTGATCCAGGTGAGCTGATCACATTGCCAAACCTGATTTTACAGCTATTTTCTTTAATCACAGAACATTAGTTCAAATCTTCCCTCGTTTTCTAAAAAAATTTAAATTAAATGCACATTCATATTAACTGTCTATATAAGTGGCAGTGTTATTTTAGAATCACTACGCTATTATTATAGCTTTTATTAGTATTAGTATTAGTATTTAGCTTTTCTTTTTGTTTGTCATTCTGTTTAATTTTTGCAATTTTCATATGTTTGATAGATTTGATTAAATTTTATTTCAGTTTTAGTGAAAATGAGAAAAGCTGCCTTTGCAACTAGCTGAAATAAAATTATTTTGTTATTTTTTCGGACAAGGTTTATTTTAATTCAAGTAATAAACTGTTTTTTAATGGGTTTATTTGAGTTAATGATAATAAGCCTGATAAATTCATTACTGTAAGCATGAATTTTACAAACTGATTCATTTATTCTTTTGAGTTCATGTAACTTTGAATTTTATTATTAGAATTAGGAATTCACTGAACTATTATTATATCTTTTATTAGTATTTTTTTCTGTTTAGTTATTTTTTTTTTTTACTTTTTTGCATTTTTGCCATTTTCATGAGTTTTTTTAAATAAATATGTCTATGTAAATTTGATTCATTTTTATTTCAGTGAAAATATGAAAAGCTGCCTTTGCAACTAGCTGAAATAAAATGAAGTTTTTTTCAGACAAGGTTTATTTTAATTCATGTAAATGAAAATATAATAAGATGTTTTTTTTTTAATGGGTTTGTTTGAGTTAATGATAATACACCTGATAAATTAATTACTGTAAGCATGGTTTTTGTTTTTACAAACAAATTATTTATCTTCTGAGGTCATGTAATTTTGAATTCACTAAACTATTATTATAGGTTTTATTAGTATTAGCATTTAGTTTTTCTTTTTCTGTTTAGTTCAAGTTTTTGTCATTTTATTGCATTTTTGCAATTTTCATAATTTTTTTTTTAAATAAATATTTCTATGTAGATATAAGCATGATTTTGTTTTTACAAAGTAATGATTCATTTATCTTCTAAGGTCATGTAATTAGGAAATTTAATTAATTTAACTAATATTCAGTAATATTATTGATTTGATATGCACTGACACTACCGAATGAAAACAAAATTGAACTGAATTGATGTCGATAAAGACACAACAATGATACTAAATTGGAACAGTATTAAATTAAATAACGACACTGCTTTAGATCTGAAATGTAATTTGTTTCATATCTGATGAATTTGACAAGATCAGCACTGTTATTTTCCTCTTTTGAAAGCTGCTGTGTCAATCTGTATTATACAAAGCACCATAGAAATAAATGTGACTCGACTTGATCTGATAATAACTGAATGTTATCTGCTTTATTTTCTCCCTGTTCTCTTCGTCCTAAAGAGAGGTAAGCCACAGTTATAATTTTCCATTGTAAACTGTCCATTATCTGGGTGTATATTCAGTGGGGTTCATGTGATCTTATGCTATATGCACTGTTATATAATACCCTCCATATAGAGTCCTCGTGTCTCTGATTCCACGTGTTCGATGCACAGTGTGTGGTGTTCACTTCCCTGCCTTTAATCTGCAATATTGCACACACTCTTGAGATGATAAACGATCCGCATTGGCTCTGGGAAGAGAAAGTTGAGAGCGCGAGGATGTGCCGATATCGGTGTCCCATCTAAATGCGATCCGTCTCTTGTGTGGAGCCCTAGTTCAGTAAATCTGTTGTTTGCGTTCAATAGAAACTGTATTCTGACATCAGAACAGGGGTGTGTGTCATTGACATAAAACACCTTTGTTCCTGTTTTCTGATTTACTGTTTCCTCTTCATCTTCACATTTGCGATTCTATCGCCGTTGATTGAGTTTCTTGTTTGTCTCTTTGTGTTTAGTGAAGACACAACCGACCTGGTGTTCGAGGAGTTTAAACGCTCGTATCTGAAAGGAGTCATTGGCGACGATGATGAATCTCCGGCTGAGCCTTGAGAGCCTTCTCCATGGAGAGTATGAGTGTTTTGCATATAAAGATTCATAAGCATTTATGGAAGCATGTTGCTGGGTGAGAAAAAAACAATTGGCCGAATCACCATTTACGCTGCAGTTTCCATAGTCACTGCAAAAAATTATATATATTGTAGTTAAATCAATCATGGCTGCTAAATATTTGCAATTTTATCCAAAAAAGTTCTCCTGAAACTTGTGAACTTAATTTAAAAGGCTTCTTAGAATGCTGAAATAACTCTAGAGCTTTTAGTAAAGCTAAACTGATATATAATATGTTTGATTTGTCACAAATGGATATATTGGATATTAAATTACAGGCAAATTATTTTGTTCTGTTGTTATTTGCTCTGTAAATGCATTGAGCTAAAATAAAACTACTTGTGACTGCAAAACAGCTGGGGTTACGTGGTTTACATTTTTATTGAGTCCTTCATTGTGAAAATGCAGTTTAAAGGCCTGTAACATGGTAAAAAAAAAAAAAAAAAAAAAAAGATTGTTATGGCCACCCTACTTGTCAAATTACAATTTCACCATTTTAATTTTAAAATGTATAATTATATTATATATACTTATATTTTAAATTATATTAAATTATATAAGTAATAAATATATAAAATATATATTTAGTGTGCAAAGCAGCAAATCAGAGATAAACTCAAACCTGTTTACCTTTAATAATCAATAAAAATAAAAAAAAAAATATATATTTTAATGCTTATTTGAGTATTGTGTTGTTTATACACTATTATAGATTTCAACGATATTTTGAATTGGTTTTCATTTTTATATATTTTAGTACTTTATTATTTTAACTTATTACAACAAACCTTCAACAATTTTCTCGTCATTTAGTTGCCAAGTATTTTTTAATTATTTTATCATCAAAAACAAATTTTTAATAGTTTGAATTTTATTAAACACTGACAACAACAACATTGAGTTGCTGATTGGAGTATTCTAAATCAGTCATATAAGGGCTGTTTTATTTGAAATTTGCTGAAATATATATTCAATCACTATTCAAACATGGCTACATTGCTCACTGACACTTCCTAAGGCTTTTTTAAGGAAGCACTTTGTGCATCTTGATCTGATGTAAGTGGAAGTGAAGTGGAAGACAATCAAAAACAAAGAGGCAGGTTAATAGTTTACAGTTTATTGGAAATATAAGGGTAATCAATACACAGAACATGAGCATGGACATGTTGTGTTGTGTCATATTGTTGCAGGGTCATTGTTAAAATTCACAGAGCCCAGGATAACATTTGCATGGGTAGTCCAGCTCTTCCCCGGACCCATATAGGCAACACCATAAGAGGTTTCCCAACATATTGTTGTGTGTCTGGATAATCCATACTCAAAACATGTAAGCCCAAAGTAAAAAGACTTCCTTTCTCTCTCTCAAACAGGTGTTTAACACTTCAGTTGTGTAAGGCAACACCTTTCTTTCTTGTACCTCTCAAATACACATACACACATGCACCGGCCCACCCAGTTTTCCTGCTCTCATTCTCATTTTAACTCTTGTTCACAGTGTGTGTCCACTGAATAGCTGGAAGGTTGATACAACAGCTGATTGGTGCGTTCCTGCTCATTTTTCATTCTTTACAAACATCCGACTAAAACGTGTCTGGCAAGGGAGCGACCTCCCGACTGATCTACTTCACTGTGTATTGATGGAGTCACAATACAGCTAATCAAGTTACGAGACATGCACTGTAAATAAACGCCACACATGTCCACCTGGAGAACTAATTCATTCCAAACATGAGGAAGAGAAGCCTCTGCTCTCAGCCAAAGGCTCACTTCTACAAACAACTACATAAAGTGGTCTTAAAAAAGAATCTACATGAAATGTGGAATATTATAGAAACACTAGAGGATCATGTTTTGGAATTGAAGTTAAGAAGTGGATAATTTTAGAGGTTTGGTTAAAAGTTTAAGGTGCGGGTTTACAATGTAGGGCATAGATAAAAGTTTGGGTGACAGTTTAGAATGTTGGGTGTAGGTTAACATTAGGGTGCAGGTCCAGGGAGTTTAGGTTTAGAGTGTTGGGTGTAGGTCTAGGGTATAGACTAAAATTTGGGTGACAGTTTAGAATCATTGGGTGTAGGTTAACAGATTAGGGTGGAGGTCTAGGAGCCAATAAAAGTTTGGGTGTAGGTTAAAAGATTAGGGCGCAGGCCTAGGAAGTTGATAAATGTTTAGATTTAGAATGTTGGGTGTAGGTCTAGGGTGTAGATAAAAGTTTGGGTGTAGGTTAAGAGTCTAGGATGCAGGCCTAGGGAGTTGATAAAAGTTTAGGTTTAGAATATTGGGTGTAGGTCTAGGGTGGAGATAAAAGTTTGGGTTGAAGGTTTAAACGGTTGGGTGTAGCTTAGGTCTAGGATGCAGGTCTAGGGATTTGATAAAAGGTTAGGTTTAGAATGTTGGGTGTAGGTTAACATTAGGGTGCAGGTCCAGTGAGTTGATAAAATTTTAGGTTTAGAGTGTTGGGTGTAGGTCTAGGGTGTTGATTAAAGTTTGGGTGAATGTTTAGAATGTTGGGTGTAGGTTAACATTAGGGTGCAGCTCCTGGGAGATAATAAAAATGTATGTTTAGAGTGTAGGGTGCAGGTCTAGGCACCAATAAATGTTTGGGCAGGCCTAGGGAGTTGATAAAAGCTTAGGTTTAAAATGTTGGGTGTAGGTCTAGGGTGTAGATACAAGTTTGGGTAAAGATTTAGAATGTTGGGTGTAGGTTAGCAGTTTAGGGTGCAGGTCTAAGGAGTAGACCTAGAATGGAGTTTAGGTATAGAATGTTGGGTGTAGGTCAAGGGTGTAAATACAAGTTTGGGTAAAGATTTAGAATGTTGGGTGTAGGTTAGCAGATTAGGGTGCAGGTCTAAGGAGTAGACCTAGAATAGAGTTTAGGTATAGAATGTTGGGTGTAGGTCAAGGGTGTAAATACAAGTTTGGGTAAAGATTTAGAATGTTGGGTGTAGGTTAGCAGATTAGGGTGCAGGTCTAAGGAGTAGACCTAGAATAGAGTTTAGGTATAGAATGTTGGGTGTAGGTCAAGGGTGTAGATACAAGTTTGGGTAAAGATTTAGAATGTTGGGTGCAGGTCTAAGGAGTAGACCTAGAATAGAGTTTAGGTATAGAATGTTGGGTGTAGGTCAAGGGTGTAGATACAAGTTTGGGTAAAGATTTAGAATGTTGGGTGCAGGTCTAAGGAGTAGACCTAGAATAGAGTTTAGGTATAGAATGTTGGGTATAGGTCAACGGTGTAAATATAAGTTTGGGTAAAGATTAAGAATGCTGGATGTTGTTCTAGGGAGTAGGTCAAATTTAGGTTACGAATTCCGGGATTAGGGTCTAAGGCCAGGGGTCTTTAACTCTGCTCTTGGAGAGCTACCTTCCTGCAGTCTTCAGCTCCAGCCCTGCTTCAACATACCTGCCTATTCCTTTCACATTATCCTCAGCACCTTGATTAGCTGTTGTGTTTGAATAGGACTGGAGCTAAAATCTGCAGGATGGTAGCCCTCCAGGAGCGTTATTGGCTACCCCCTTGTCTGTATAGGTAGGGGTTGATTAAGGGTTTAAGGTGTAGGGTAAGAGGACAAGAAATATATGTGGGTCTCTATGGAATTCCCCAGGAAAGGTCATCATTAGGGAACTCCGCTCTAGCAGAGAAATCTCTTCCAAACATGTCATCACATTTGTCTGGGTACAACAAAAACCCACTGAATGTGCTGCTGGCCTCACTGCCGGTGAATACGCCGTTAGTGGTGGTGTCTTTCACCTGCAGCCACACCCAGTCACCCTGGCTCACACTCATCACCACCTGCTGAGAGGCGGTGTTCATTTCCACTGGTGTAGTTGTCCTCACCACAGCCTCGAAGTTGTGGAAGAGTCCGACCTTTACCATACGGGTAGACACTTGAAGATGGTAGCTAAATACGTAGGTTCCATTAACCGGGGCGGTGTAGACACCGTTATCAGGATTGTAATTCTGGTTTAAATTGTAGATAATGCGTTTAAAAGGCACTGGACGGCTCGGTGAAGGATAGGAGGCGAGTAAAGCGGCAGAGAAAGCAGACTGCACGGTGGGTGAACAAGGTCCGGGTATACCAGTCATTCCCATATCTCCCTGATCCCCTTTAGGTCCTGTGGCTCCAGTTGGACCCTGTGGCCCTGTTGGGCCAATGTCTCCCTTCTCACCCTTTCCACCTGTTTGACCCTGGGCTCCTGGAGCCCCATCCTTACAATTGCACAGGCCCTGTGGACCTTGGTCACCTTTCTCCCCTGGTACACCTGGAACACCACGCTCCCCCACAACACCAGGATCGCCCTTCATCCCTTTGGGACCAGGTTCTCCATTCAGCCCAGGTAACCCTCGGGCACCTGCAGGGCCTGGAAGACCCGGTTCGCCTGACGGCCCTGGCACGGGCTCACAGGTTTCCGGGCACTGACCGTCTTCTCCCTTTGGACCCTGATCTCCCACAGGACCGTCCACACCACGGTCACCCTTCTCTCCTGAGAAGCAGATATACAAACATGGTCACGAAGGCCCATGTTAGGCAATGCATGTATGTAAATTGTAAGTCATTAGGGAAGATTCACCAACCTTTGAATCCCCTGTCTCCCTTCGGCCCTGAAGCTCCTTGAGGACCAATGTCGCCCTTATCTCCTGCGTCACCTTTCTCACCTGTGGGTTTGTAAAGTACATTACTACCACAGCTAACTCAATTGATTTAAAGAAGCAGTTCACCCAAAAATGAAAATTGCCCCATGATCTACTCACCCTAAAGCCATCCTAGGTGTATATGACTTTTTCCTTCCAGACCAACACAGTCGGAGTTGTTTTAAAATTTATCCTGGCTCTTCCAAGCTTTATAATGGTGATGGATAGTGGCTGCTATTTGAAGCAAAAAGCACATATATCCATCATAAAACTAGCCCATACTCCTCTGGGGGTTTTGAAGTGGATCCATGGGTTTTTGTAACAAAAATATTTCTAGTATTAAAATTATAAATGCAAATAACTGACTTCAGGCAACGGCAAATGTGCATTCGCGAGAGAGTCGAGTTCCGGCTTCTTCGCTGAACGGCTTGCTGTATGACGTAAGTGCCATTCATAGTGTAAGCTCAGGTGAGAGTAAACAAACAAGGATAGAGCAATGCTATTAGAGAAGAAGAGCTTGAGTTATTTGTTATTTGCCTTATTTGTTTGAATCTGAGTAATGTTACACCAACCAGGAACTCGACTCTCTCACAAATGCGCCTATGAACATTGCCAGAAGTCAGTGATTTGAGTTTATAATTTTAAAAATAAAAATATTTTTGTTACAAAACCCATAAATCTGCTTCAGAAGACATGTGTTAACCCCCCGGAGGAGTATGGGTTAGTTTTACGATGGATATTTGTGCTTTTTGGAGCTTCAAAATAACACTCACTATCCACCACCATTAAAAAGTTTGGAAGAGCCAGGATAAATTTTAAAACAACTCAGACTGTGTTCGTCTAGAAGAAGAAAGTCATATACATCTAGGATGGCTTGAGGGTAAGTAAATTTTCATTTTTGGGTGAACTATTCCTTTAAATTAACACCAGTTTTGGAAAATAACTAGCGGAGCATTATTTTATAATCTACTTAAGCTTGCAATGCTTTTGGGAAATGCTTCCAAAAGAGTAAAATAAGTTTCTCCACTATAAGCAGGAAGCTTTAGAGCTACAATTTTAATGAGATTTATTGTTGAGTCTTACCCTTTATGCCAGGACGTCCTGTAAATCCTGGACGGCCGGGAAGCCCAGTGAGGCCTCTTGGACCTGGACTACCAGGAACTCCTGTGGGTAGCAGTTTCAGTTAGTAAAACGTTTAACGATAAAAAACAGAGTATGAGGAAAAATGCTGTGGAGTTTGTACCTGGCAGTCCGCGGTCGCCTCTGTCTCCTTTCTGGCCTTGGTTTCCGGAGCAAGCGGAACAGATGCAGAACCAGGGTACTTGGTCCGCTGTGGGTGGAACTGGAGCTTCCAGAATCATCTGACAATAGGATAAATCAGGCTCCGCGAATCCCCCCTGCGTCATGTTGTCAGTGGGCAATAACCCTAACTCGGTTGCACGGAATTCAGGAATGGTGGCACACTGGCCGAAAGACAAACAAACCAACACCCCCACAATACCCCTCATGTCCTGTAAACAAAATCAAAAAGTTAAATCAAATTACAGAGTACCGTTAATATATTTAAAAATCGAAAAAGTTTTTTAATGGCTGCTAGAACGTTGGGTCGTTTTACAAGGCTCCAATTTAAAAATTTCGTATTTAATCAATTGTAAATACTACTTATAACTTCCAATGATAAACACCCATTTTGATGTAAAATAAAGCATGATTTTGGAAATCGAAATATTAAACTATAACATTAGATCTTTAACACTGTTTAGCATTGTTTTTGTTTTTATTCTGTAGGTCATTTTCATCAATTAGCAGCAATTACATTAAAAAAAGACAGATGGATATATCGATCACCCACCATGCTCCAGTGATGCAGCATCTCGCTCTTCCTTAGTCCCAAGTTAAGTGTGTGAACAAATCTCTGATGTCCTGACGACCTGCGCTTATATACTCACACCTGTGCTTGTGTATTTGACCGCTGGGAGTTGAATTTTTTTCTCTCTCCATTCTCTGCGACCTCATTAGGCCAGAATATCATGAGTAATAATATAGTAGAGGGAAAACTGGAGAAAGCTTCAGCCTTTGTGTGTGTGACACAGCAGTGTGAGAGCAGGCGCGGCTCCGTCAGGACTGTAACAGGAGAGAGTTGATGCGTCTCTGGAGATGATTTATAATACAGGGAAGCATGGGAACACGGCAGGCCTTCGACCCGATCCGGGTCACATCTCACACACACACACACACACACACACACACACACACACACACACACAAACATGGAGGATTCTCTTTCTATAAGAGCCAGTCAACAGAATATGTAACGAGTAATACCTAGAATATCTTATCGCAGATCTGAGAAGAGCGTCCAATAATGCAGCAGCACATTTGTTATTTTAATCTTCTATTTTGACAGCTGTAGCGCTACACTGAATTCATGGAAGAGTGATGGCTGCGCTATTTATTTACTTTAGAGTAGTTTTTAAAATAACTGTCTCATCCCTTTCTTTTATCCATATGTGTATCATGTGAACATTAGGGAACGTTTGTTTTTCTCAGTGCAATCTTGACTTCCACTGTAAATGCTTTAATGCGGTCCTTAACTAATGGCTATGGCCATATTCAGTTATGGTCAAGCGCCACCTGCTGGTGACAGGAAGTGACATGTTTCATGCTGTAACAAATTCCTTTAGAGATTTAATGACATCAACATTATATTTGGTTGGCCTAATCTAAAGGCCTGCGGTGTTAAATTGTGAAGATCTTGAGTTTTTGTTAAAGAGCGTTCTGACAAATTTCGAGGTTTCGCCATTGAAAAAGCTGTAACTCTGCCGTACATTGTTAACAGGAAATTGTTTTACACTAACTTAAACATGCAATGTCCAGTCAGCCCCAAACTTCACGTTTCTGGCCTGAAAACATCTAAAGGCCAATATTTAGCTATAATCATAGCGCCACCTGTTGGCAACAAGAAATGTCACATTTTACATTAGATAAAAATGTGTTTCTTGCACTTCTTTTCAGTGCTGCAACAAACTAGTAATTGAGATCTAAAAAACTATCAACCAAAAACAACCTCTGATAGATTTTTGACTGTGAAACTCAACCAAATAAAGAAAGCGTACACTTTCTTTGGGTGATTCAGAAGGCGAGTCTTCATTTTGAGTAGACTTTGAGTCTTAGATGTAATAAATTCTTGCATATTTCAAATTTAATGTTTGACAAGTAAAAATAAAGGTTTTCTGTTTTTTTCTGACACTTTAGTGTTTTTCATAGTGTTTATTTTTGGCAAATTGCATGGAAACCACTAAGGGTTAATGAGAGAGTCAACACAAAACTACAACAAGCCTCTCCAAAACACATCTATGTGTTGAAAATCTGCATGTACATTCATGACCCAAATATCCACCAAATTTCAAGTAGAAATAAGTAGTTTAAGCAGTTTTACAGCACATTAAATCACAAAAGTCTACTTTATAGTTTATACTCCTTGAACTGACTTACTAAATACATGTATGCCAGACTGTGTTCAAAAACTCTTTGGTTTCCATGCATTTTGCCAAAAATTGACACTTTGAAAAAACAGAAAACCTCTATTACAGATTGTCATAAAATATATAATATGTGAGGTATTTAATAATTCTCAGCTATTTTTATTGTCATTTCTATTATGTTAGAAGTCAATTTGTCAATCTGATGGCATTAGCTGCACAAACACAAAATAAAAATAAATAAATAAAAGTTTGTTTTGTAGTGCCACTTTGTACATCCATGTGCAAATATCTACAAGTAAGTATGAATACTATTTATACTTAATGTGAAAGTAGCATTTATTGCCATTTGTATTGTTTTGTCTTTTTCTTAAACCCTTGTGAGCGCAAAATGGCTTTCTCGCACTTCTTTTCAGTGCTGCAATAAACTATTAACTGAGATCCAAAAAACTAACAACCAAAAACAATATTTTTTTTTTTTTACTGTTAAACTTGACAAAATAAAGAAAGTGTGAATTTTCCAAATTTCAAGTAGAAATAAATAGTTTGAGTTTGAGTTTGAGTCACATTGACCTGCAACATAATGAGAGGTTTTATACTCCTTGAACTGATTTAAGAAATATATATGCCAGGTTTGGTTTCTATGCATTTTGCCAAAAATGGACACTATGAAAAGAACTATAGTTTCATGTAAAACCAGAAAACCTTTATTAGAGCTTGTCATAAAATATGTGAGGTATTTAATAATTCCCAGCAATTTTATTGTCATTTGTATTGTGTTAGAGGTGACACATTTTTGTTCAAAATTAGCTGCGCAAACACAAAATAAAAAAGCTGTTATAGTAATTAAAAACAAAATGTTCGTTTTGACTACTTGACAATTTGTAGTAAGTATGAATATTATCTAACATTATTTGTACTTAATGAAAGTAGCATTTATTGCTTTTTGCTGTTTTGTATTTTTCTCAAACCTATGTGAGGGTAAAATGAGTTTCTCACACTTCTTTTTAGTGTTGAAATAAACTATTAATTGAGTTTTAAAAAACTAACAACCAAAAACAATTTTTTTTTTGACTGTAAACTCGACAAAATAAAGAAAGTGTGAATGTTCTTTGGGTGATTCAGAAAACAAGTTTCAATTTTGAGTAGACTGTGAGTCTTAGATGTAATACATTCTCACATATTTCAAATTTGAGGGTTTGACATGTAAAAAGAAAGCTTTTCTGATTTTTATCTGACACTTTAGTGTTTTTCAGAGTGTTTATTTTTGGCAAATTGCATGGAAACCAATGGGGGCTAATGAGAGAGTCAACACAAAACTACTTTCCAAAACACATCTATGTATCGAAACTTTGCATGCACATTCATGATCCTAATGAGAAATATCCTCCAAATTTCAAGTAGAAATAAATAGTTTAAGCAGTTTTAAATTTGAGTTTGAGTCACATTGACCTGCAACATAATGGGAGGGTTCATATTTTTTTAACTGACTTACTAAATATATATGCCAGGTTTGGTTTCCATGCATTTTGCCAAAAATTGGCACTATAAAGAAACAGAATACCTCTATTACAGCTTGTCATAAAATATGTGAGGTATTTAATCATTCCCAGCCATTTTTATTGTCATTTCTATTGTGTTAGAGGTCAATCTGAATCACATATTTTTGTTCAAAACTGTATTACCTAACATTATTTGTTCTTAATGAAAGTAGCATTTATTGCTATTTGCCGTTGTCTTTTTCTCAAACCCTTGTGAGGGTAAAATGAGTTTCTCACACTTCTTTTTAGTGCTACAATAAACTATTAACTGAGATCCAAAAAACTAACAACCAAAAACAAAAACTTGACCAAAAAAAGAAAAAGTAAATTTCCTTTGGATGATTCAGAAGATGAGTCTTAATTTTGAGTAGACTTTGAGTCTTAAATGTAATAAATTCTCACATATTTTATATTAAAGTTTTCTGTTGTTTACCTGACTCTTTCAAAGTATTGATTTTTGGCAAATTGCATAGAAACCAATGGTTGTCAATGAGAGTCAACACAAAACTATCATCTATGTTTTGAAACTTTGCATGCACATTCTTGATCCGAAATGAGAAATACCCACCAAATTTCAAGCAGAAATAAATAGCTTAATCAGGTTTAAAATTTGAATGAGTTTTTGTCAACACCTAGAACTGACTTGTTGAATATACAGGTCCTTCTCAAAAAATTAGCATATTGTGATAAAGTTCATTATTTTCTGTAATGTACTGATAAACATTAGACTTTCATATATTTTAGATTCATTACACACAACTCGAAGTAGTTCAAGCCTTTAATTGTTTTAATATTGATGATTTTGGCATACAGCTCATGAAAACCCAAAATTCCTATCTCAAAAAATTAGCATATCATGAAAAGGTTCTCTAAACGAGCTATTAACCTAATCATCTGAATCAACTAATTAACTCTAAACACCTGCAAAAGATTCCTGAGGCTTTTAAAAACTCCCAGCCTGGTTCATTACTCAAAACCGCAATCATGGGTAAGACTGCCGACCTGACTGCTGTCCAGAAGGCCATCATTGACACCCTTAAGCAAGAGGTCTGTGGGAAGGAAAAAGTGTGGCAGAAAACGCTGCACAACGAGAAGAGGTGACCGGACCCTGAGGAAGATTGTGGAGAAGGACCGATTCCAGACCTTGGGGGACCTGCGGAAGCAGTGGACTGAGTCTGGAGTAGAAACATCCAGAGCCACCGTGTACAGGCGTGTGCAGGAAATGGGCTACAGGTGCCGCATTCCCCAGGTCAAGCCACTTTTGAACCAGAAACAGCGGCAGAAGCGCCTGACCTGGGCTACAGAGAAGCAGCACTGGACTGTTGCTCAGTGGTCCAAAGTACTTTTTTCGGATGAAAGCAAATTTTGCATGTCATTCGGAAATCAAGGTGCCAGAGTCTGGAGGAAGACTGGGGAGAGGGAAATGCCAAAATGCCTGAAGTCCAGTGTCAAGTACCCACAGTCAGTGATGGTCTGGGGTGCCATGTCAGCTGCTGGTGTTGGTCCACTGTGTTTTATCAAGGGCAGAGTCAATGCAGCTAGCTATCAGGAGATTTTGGAGCACTTCATGCTTCCATCTGCTGAAAAGCTTTATGGAGATGAAGATTTCATTTTTCAGCACGACCTGGCACCTGCTCACAGTGCCAAAACCACTGGTAAATGGTTTACTGACCATGGTATTACTGTGCTCAATTGGCCTGCCAACTCTCCTGACCTGAACCCCATAGAGAATCTGTGGGATATTGTGAAGAGAAAGTTGAGAGACGCAAGACCCAACACTCTGGATGAGCTTAAGGCTGCTATCGAAGCATCCTGGGCCTCCATAACACCTCAGCAGTGCCACAGGCTGATTGCCTCCATGCCGCGCCGCATTGAAGCAGTCATTTCTGCAAAAGGATTCCCGACCAAGTATTGAGTGCATAACTGAACATAATTATTTGAAGGTTGACTTTTTTTGTATTAAAAACACTTTTCTTTTATTGGTCGGATGAAATATGCTAATTTTTTGAGATAGGAATTTTGGGTTTTCATGAGCTGTATGCCAAAATCATCAATATTAAAACAATAAAAGGCTTGAACTACTTCAGTTGTGTGTAATGAATCTAAAATAGATGAAAGTCTAATGTTTATCAGTACATTACAGAAAATAATGAACTTTATCACAATATGCTAATTTTTTGAGAAGGACCTGTATATGCCAAAAGATGTATTTGAGTACATTTATTCATTCAGCAGAAGCTTTTACTGAAAGCAGCTTACAAATATAATATTTGCAGAATATTTGCAGTATAAACTTGATAAATATACCAGCGTATTTGTTTGTGGTTGTAGATTACTTAAGCGGCTGCAGAAGAGGTGTATCTAAAGCTGTTCCTTGAAGATGCTAGAACAATAGAAATCAATGGAAATTCCCCAGTTAGCTTGGGAAACTTTGGGCCTGATCTGAATGAGATTCATTCGACTAAAATGACCAGAATAATCACATCATTGTCTTCTGAAGAGCTGCTTTTGATGTTGCAAAGTTGTTATTTTACTGAATTGGGCTGAATAATGACACTGTTGTCTTCTGCAGAGCTGATTCACAATTGGTGAACTTTGCAATATAAACACTAAATGATCTGAGATCAATCAAAGTTAAAAAGTAAACTGAGTTGAATAACGAGTTTAAAAAAAACTGAAGAAATTCCTAGTAAATAAGTACAAATAAAGACTCAAATGGCGTTTTCCTGTAAAACCTACTCTTGTAATCTTTGTTTACAACTTTGAATAAAAAAAGAACAGCTTTACAGTCTCATACAGTCTCGCTTGTACAAGTAGTTTCACAACTGGTAGTTTTGCAACATTAACGTTGTTTATTACTGTGCAGCTGCATTGAAACTTTAAACAATTTGCCTTGTTTAAAGTGCTTTATAAATAAATGTGACTTGACTGTCATTTCCAGACAATAACAAGGTGTTTATGTAACAAATATCACACGTAATGCATGCTAAACCACGCACATTATGGAGGATCACTTTCCATCTCAGTTTTCTTCTCCATCACAGAGCATGTAAAAAGAGCGAACCACGGTAAAAGGTGTGTGTGTTTGCGAAAGAGAATTACTGAACGTGTTACTGAAGTCAATGCTGTGTTGTTTGGAAAGAATGTCTTATTATTTGAAAGCAATGCATCCTAATGAGAGCTAGTGTGTGTGTGTTACTGAGGAAGTATGCATTGGCAAGATGTGAAACACAGATGTGAAACTGGACACACAAACACAAACAAAGCCAAGGTCGCTTCTTTACAGCACCGCCCAGCTCCTGACCCTGTTTTCACTGTCCTGCGCTTCTTTACACGGCCGTACTGTGTTTATTGTCTTTATCAGGAATTCCATTATGGCTGTATGTGCTGCATAAACCCCAAAACCCATTAGGATCAAGTCTATTGTTACACACTCAGCAAACATTGCTGTATTTATTACATTAGGGTGTATATTTACGCAAAACACACACACACACACACTCGCTATTATATTCTCGACTGTTCCATAACATCAGGTTGGACATTTCGCTGCAGGCTGTTGTGACTGCTATTGTGCTTTTAATGAAACGTCCATCAATCTCCTGAAGAAACAGCTGAAGCTGTCTCAGATGGATCTGTGCATGTGGATGATTTTAGAAACAATAGATAAAGAGAAAAAAAAAGAGGAGACAAATTCTTTGATTTCATGGAATAGTCCAATTATTAGGTTGTTTTTAAATGTGTCATTTTATCACTTGCTCACCAATGGATCCTCTGTAGTGAATGGGTGCTGTCAGAATGAGAGTCTAAACAGCTGATAAAAACATCACAATAATCCACACTACTCCAGTCCATCAGTTAACATCTTGAGAAGCCCAAAGCTGTGTGCTTGTAAGAAACAAATCCATAATTTAAGACTTTTTTGGAAAAAAAAAACAAACAAAAAAAACAAGTCAATCTACATCAAAATGTGACTTTTTGCTTATAAATGATGCTTGATCACTGCATATGTCTCTCCTGATTTTGCTCACCAATGGATCCTTTGCAGTGAATGGGTGCCGTCAGAGCGAGAGTCCAAACAGCTGATAAAAACATCACAATAATCCACACCACTCCAGTCCATCAGTTAACATCTTGAGGCACCAAAAGCTGTGTGTTTGTAAGAAACAAATCCAACATTAAGACTTAAAATAGTCCATTTATAATATATAACACTTCCTCCAGTGAAAAAGTCCATCTTCTGTTGCCCCTCTACATCAAAATGTGACTTTTTGCTTATAAATTATGCTTGATCACTGCATATGTCTCTCCTGATTCTGACAAGATGACATTTTCACAGGTGTTTTGGTGATTTTTAGCTATGAATTCAACTGTGTTCCAATAATAAAGTGACTATATTTTAAACACTTTATCTATTGTTTTAAAATTTAAAATGGTACAAACTTGAAAGTGTGCTTATGCTATCTTTCTTTAAAATATATTATACTTATTTTTTTGTAATCTAATGCAATCGCAGTTTGCAAATATGTGACCATAAAACCAGTGTTAAGTAGCACTTGCCAAAAATATACTGTATGGGTCAAAATTATTGATTTTTCTTTTATGCCAAAAAGTCATTAGGAAATTTAGTAAAAAATCATGTTCCATGAACACATTTTGTAAATTTCCTACCATAAATATATCCAAACTTAATTTTTGATTAGTAATATGCATTGCTAAGAACTTCATTTTTGGACAACTTTGAAGGTGATTTTCTCAATTTTTCTTTTTTTTTTTTTTTTGCACCCTCAGTTTCCAGGTTTTCAAATAGTTATATCTCAGCCAAGTCTTGTCCTATCCTAATAAACAATCCATCAATAGAAAGCTTATTGACCTCAAGATTGGTTTTGTGGTCTAGGGTCACATATATGTTCTGATGTTTCCATTAATTTATGAAAACGTTATTTCTGAATGTTCTCTAAAAATCTAAAACTGAAAAAAAAAATTACATTTAAAATTCTTGTTTACATGAATTTTAAAGAAACATTCCATTGTATCATTTTGCAAATTCTATGGGAATGTTACGTTTGAATGTTACATCATTAAAAAAAAAATAAAAAAAAATTAGATGAACAACCAAAAAGTTTCAGAAAAAACTATTAGTTACTGGAAGAACATTTGTTCATCCAAAATAAAAGTTTTTGTGTACATAATATATGTGTGTACAATATTTATTATGTATATATAAAGATACACACGTACAGTATATATTTAGAAAATTAACCTGTATATATTTATATTCATATAATTCATATTTTATATAAATATATTTAATATATAAACGCAACATATTTTTCTTATATATACATGCATATGTGTGTGTATTTATATATACATAATAAATATACACAGTACACACATATATTATGCACACAAAACTTTTATTTTGGATGCGATTAAACGCGATTAATCGTTGCCTAGCACTAGAATTAACTTCCTTCAACGTTAGACAATGTTAGGACGTTCCTTGTTAGCTGGAATGATATTCAGAATATTTTGGTTGCCACTCGATTTGTACAGTTTCTCAACTACAGCTCCTCTGTCCGGTAGGCGGCGGGCGTTCCCGTTCTCTCCCGGCTGCAGTGCTCGCTCTGTCCGTGTGGCGGCGCTGTGAGGCCGGTCCCGCTGGAACACGTCTGTGAGTGTGAATCCCGGGGGCTGGAGCGCAGGATGGCGGCGGTCGGTGCTGCTGCTGCTGAGGCCGAGTCGTCGGACAGTGAGCCGGAGCAAGAGCACGGGTCCCCGCAGAAACTCATTCGGAAGGTCTCCACGTCCGGTCAGATCCGGAGCAAGGTAATATAACACGTGGGGGGCTTGCGTTCAATGTTGGTTTGCAAAGAGAAGCGCGCTTTAGACCGAGCGGCCCGTCCGAGATCCGCGACATTTCCTGCGTGTCCAGACCCTCCGGTTCCGACCGACACCGACACCGGTCGCTGAGACGAGCCGCGTGGGGATATAACGGTACCGCGCGGGTCTGTGATGAGCGGGCTGTGCGCGCGCCTGTTCGGCTGGATTGCAACATTGTAACTGTTTGTTTGGAATCTGCGAGTTTGAAAATGAAACACTGTAACATTTGCGGCTCAATGAAAGCGCGGCGGTTACATTGAAACAAATTCCCTTACAAAAAAAATTACCATACTTTCTGCCGCAGTACAACAGTTGCTACAGTTATTTTGCTGTAGTTAAACTGTGGTAAAAAATAGACATAAATAATAATAAAAAGGAGGAAACCGTAAAAACTGTATAAAAAGCCATTTAAAGGAAAATACATATTAATTTATTATAAATATCATAGCAAAATATATCCAAATTATGTCTTAATTTTAGTGGCTACCATGGTTCGCTTTGTAAGGCAGTGTGTCTTTCTGTCCCTCTGTCTGTATGTCTATCAGCCGGTTCATTTTATAAGCTCAAACCTTAAAAATTCCCTTTGGTATTCATAGTTTATGTTCAGACACCATAGCTGTCATTTATTATTATTACTGTAAACTGTGGTAACTTGGTATCAACCTCCACTATCATCAAAAAGTAAAAATATGTGACCCTGGACCATAAAACCAGTCAAAGCTGAGTAAGTAAACTTTCCATTGATGTATGTTTTGTTAGGATTGGACAATATTTGGCCGAGATACTACCATTTGAAAATCTGGAATCTGAAATCAAAATACTGAGAATATTGCGTTTAAAGTTGTCCAGATGAAGTTCTTAGCAATGCATATTACTAATCAAAAATTACGTTTTGATATATTTGCGGTAGGAGATTTGTAGAATATCTTAATGAAACATGATCTTTACTTAATATCCTAAGGATATTTGACATAAAATAAAAATCGATAATTTTGATCCATACAATGTGCCTTTGGCTATTGCTACAAATATACCTGTGCTACTTAAGACTGATTTCATGGTCCAGGGTCACATGTGTAAAGTAAAATAAGCTTTTTTTTGTCTGAGATTTAATGTATTTTTGAGCTTTAAGATCTGGTTTTATTATAGTAAAAGTGAAGTAACCACGTTTTTTTGGTGTATTGATTACCAATTATTGATTTGTAAAACTACAGTTTTACTACAAATACAATGGTTAAAATATGGCTAGAATTTCGAAACCATGGTTAATTTGTAGTTACCATGGTTTTAGAACAGTAACTCTTTTTTTGGTTTTATTTGTAATAAAACCATGGTTAATTTTCGTAAGGGACCTACTAAACCAAAGGCTATAGCCTATTATGAGTTCTCACTTTTCACACTTACTAAAAACAAGTCTGATCAGAATCATACTAATAGTTTTGACATTTTAAACTTGTTCCGTTACTGACAAACATCTAAACATACAATCACTTCCTGAAAGCTTGATCTTGCTGTTTTGACATTTTCTTTGATTTAGTGCATTCTTGTAGTATGTTGGATCTGGTTTTAATACTGCAAAAACCCGACTGGACTATTCAAAAGACTCAAAAATAAACCATCAAAATCATGTTTTGGCTATCTATAAATATCAGCTGCTTTCTGTGAGAATTAGGTCTAGATTTATGGTTATGCTTAGGATATAGTTTTTTTTTTTTTTTTTTTTTTGCAGATATCGTTAGCTATGATGAAAAGCATTGCGTATATGAGAGATCTTCGGTGACAGAGGCTCAAAAGCCTGCGTGTATCCGGTTAGTGAGATCACACGCTAGATATGTGAGATGATGCTCTGTTGCTTAGGACAGACCGGAGATGATCTGTGTTTGCATCATTTATATGCTCTTATGGTGTCTGTGATTTATTGTTTAATATCTTTCACCTAGAAAACTAACTGGTGTTGTTTGCTCACGCTGAAGGGCAATTCACAGCCTGAGTTTGTGGGAAGCGCTTATGTGTGATTACAGGAAAAAGCATTGGTTTTTCATGAACTGGTTTAGTTTTGAGATTTCAATAATATTCGTCTTTCAGAGTAGTGGAAAGGAAACATACCAAATACACATTTGTGACCCTGGAAGACAAAACCAGTCATAAAGGTAAATTGTTTTAAATTGAGATTTATACATCAATAAGCTTTCCATTGTTAGAGTAGGACAATATTTGGAAATCTCAGGGTGCAAAAAATCTAAATATTGAGAAAATCGCCGTTAAAGTTGTCTAAATGATATTCTTAGAAACGCATGTTTCAAATCTAAAATTATGTTTTGAGATGTTAATGGGAGGACATTTACAAAATGTCTAGATGGTACGTGATTTTAACTTAATATCCTAATTATTTTTGTCATAAAAGAACATTTTGGCCCATACAATGTATTGTTGGCTATTGCTAAAAATATACCCAATTTTACCTATGATTGGTTTCAGTGTCTTTTGTTACATTTGCATATGTAGATTTCAAATGTAGTATATATCTTTAAAAGCCATTTTGACAAAATACGTTTTTTTGTTTGTTTGTTTTTTTATTCACTTTAGTAGCATTTGCACACACCAAAACTTACAGTTTTGATCATATATAATTCATCTTTGTTTTTATATTTCATTTCTAAAACATAGTGTAAATGCATTTTTTTTCTGGCTGTTGACAGTGTTTTCTGAAATTCGAGAAATCCAAAATCCCTTCTTTAAAAAACTTTAACTACAAAACTTATGTCTACAAAAACAAATAATTATGATTCTGGCTTTAGATTTATGTTCTGGAAATGTATTCAAATTAGTGCAAATGTATATAACAGCAAAATGCCTCAAATTGCATTTCAGAATACTTGTAATACAAAGAAATGCACTGATTAATCAGTTGGGGACATATAGTGATATCTGTTATTTTGCTCTCTTCACCTCCGGTGTCTTGCCTTAAAAAGGTAAATTTGAGCAGAAACTATATATAAACTAAATGCCACATGCACTGTAAAAAAATAGTTTTTTCAGCTTAAAATAATCCATTACCCTGCTGTCTGAAGATGTTAGTTTAGTTAACTAAAATATCACAGTTGTCACTTAAATTAACAGTAAGTAAGTACTTAAAATTTCAAGTTGACTAAACTAAAAACTTTGTCAACCTGTTGTTATATGCACAGCCAAAAAATGTTGTTTGTATGTTTATTAAAGCATTAATGCTGCAAAAATGTACACACCCTCATTACAAAACAAAAGGTGAAATTTAGTTCATTGTCCAGTTAAAGTAGGTCAAAGATGTCTCATTTTGCTGTTTGCATTAAATTTAATGGCAGGCAAAAGATTAATTGTGATTAATTGCATTAAAAGAAGTTTTTGTTTACACAATATATATGTGTGTACGGTGTGTATTTATTATTTATATATAAATACACATACATGCATATATTTAAGAAAAATATGTTTATATTTTAAAATATGTAATTTAATTATAAATGAAAAGTCTCATTTAATGTTTTTTCTTTATTTTCGTGACTGTTTACATTGTAGATTCTCACTGAAGACATTAAAACTGAATGAACACATGGAATTATGTAGTAAACAAAAAAAGTGTGAAATAATAACTCTAGATATGGTTCATATTTTAGATTCCTCAAAGTAGCCACCCTTTGCTTTGTTGACAGTGCTGCAAACCCTTGGCTTCTCTCAATGAGCTTAATGATATAGTCACCTGAAATGATTTTCACTTCTCAGGTGTGCCTCGTCAGGGTTCATTTGTGGAAGTTTCTTGCTTTCCTAATAGGTTTGGGAGCATCAGTTGTGTTGTGCAGAAGTCAGGTTGGTACACAGCTGACAGCCCTATTTGACAACTGTTAGAATTCATATTATGGCAAGAACCAATCAGCTAAGTAAAGAGTCAACTTTGAATGTGTCCCCAAGTGCAGTTGCAAAAATCATTAAGCGCTACGACGAAATTGGCTCACATGAGGACCGCCCCAGGAAAGGAAGACCAAGAGAGTCACCAGCCTCAGAAATCGCAAGTTAACAGCCCCTCAGATTAGAGCCCAGATTAATGCCACACAGAGTTCTAGTAGCAGACACGTCTCTACATCAACTGTTCAGAGGAGACTGCACCAATCAGGCCTTTATGGGCAAATAGCTGCTAAAAAACCACTACTAAGGAACATAAAACAAGCAGAAGAGATTTGTTTGGACCAAGAAACACAAAGAATGGACATTAGACCAGTGGAAATCTATGCTTTGGTCTGATGAGTCCAAATTTGAGATCTTTGGTTCCACCCACCGACGCAGAAAAGTTGAACGGATTGGTTTTTACATGCATGGTTCCCACTGTGAAGCATTGAGGAGGAGGTGTGATGGTGTTGGGGGTGTTTTGCTGGTGACACTGTTGGGGATTTATTCAAAATTAAAGGCACACTGAACCAGCATGGCTACCACAGCATCCTGCAGCGACATGCCATCCCATCCAGTTTGCGTTTAGTTGAACCAACATTTATTTTCAACAGGACAGTGACCCCAAAACACTACCAGCCTGTGTAAGGGCTATTTGACCAAGAAGGAGAGTGCACCAGATAACCTGGCCTCCACAGTCACCTGACCTAAACCCAATTGAGATGGTTTGGGATGAGATGAAAAGCATCTCTGGGAACTCCTTCAAGACTGTTGGAAAACCATTTCAGGTGACTACCTCATGAAGCTCATCGAGTGAATGGCAAGAGTGTGCAATGCAGGCTAAGGGTGTGCAAAGGGTGGCTATTTTGAGGAATCTAAAATATAAAACATGTTTTCAATTATTTCACACATTCATAGTTTTGATATCTTCAGTGAGAATCTACAATGTAAATAGTCATGAAAGTAAAGAAAAAAAAATGTAATGAGAGGGTGTGTCCAAACTTTTAACTGGTAGTGTGTGTTTGTGTGTGTGTATATATATATATATATATATATATATATATATATGTATGTGTGTATGTGTATTATTATTATTATTATTTTTTTTTTTTTTATTTTTTTTTTTTGAGGCTATGATCCAAAAAAGGTAGATTCTTAAGTAGATGATTCTTATTTTAAATTTGCCTGACTAGATTTTTTGTTATGTGAATTATTATTACACTGACTGATGGTAAAAATGTATGATATTTTTTTATTAGAAAAAAATTAAAATGAAACACAACACATTCTAATGCACTGATAAAAGTTTTGGTAACACTTTAAAATGAGGTTCATTATTTAACATAAACTAAGAATGAACTTCTTCAGCATTTATTAATCTTAGTTAATATCAGCATTTACTAATGCATTATTAATATCACAAGTTGTGTTTGTTAACATGAGTTAATGCACTGTGAACTAACATGAGCAAACAATGAATGACTGTATTGTTATTAACTAACATTAACAAAGATTAATAAATGGGGTGTAATAAAGTCATTGTTCATTGTTTGTTCATTTTAGTTAATACATTAACTAATGTTAACAAATGACACCTTACTGTAAATTGTCACAAGTGTTTAGAGACCAGACATGGACATGAGGGTAAATGATGACATGGTTTGTTATTTTTAGAAGCACTATTCCTTGAAGTCTCCAGGAAGAGTGCTTGCATAGAGATGCATTAGTTAAGGTAACACAAACGCGTGGGTGGCCAGAGGCTCTGCTGCAACATGCCCGAATTCTAAAGGCTGAATTCTGAGAAGCGGAAGCTGTGTCTCGTCGCCGTACTGTCATCACGTCTGTGCGCTGTGGTGGGGGGAGAAAGGAGAAAGGTCACGTTTAGATCGGTCATGGGCTCTTTGAGTCTGATCAGACAGAGGTGAGATGAAAGCGTTTGCGCTGACCGGCCGCTGCAGTAACCGCAGGCATCTGTCTCCTGAAAGGTCATGCTTGACCAGCGGGTGCTTCGGCGATCTGGTGATTTCAGAGCATTTGTTTCAAAAGTTAAATCTGTGTAAAAACTCTATACAGTAGTGATTTGAGTAACGATCAGTCCTTCATGAGACAGATCGCTGTTGCACAGCTGAGCGTAGGGGTGTGCAGTATTGTAATATCTTGATATTCTGGGATTGTAGATCCTAGATTTTATCGATAACAATAATTAGATGATATTTTGGTGTGTGTTACTCACTTCTGAGTTTTTGATATTCTTCCTATTCTGTGTGCATGGTCACTTCACAGCAGTGATAGAAATTATTCTTTTCCAATAAGTTTAAATTAATTTTTACTAGAGGTCGACCAATGTATCGGTTTTGCCGATTAATCGGCACCGAGAGTTGATTGGTGGAACTATCGGTTATAGGCAAATATTCATAGCGGCTGAGAAGGCTCCGCTGTCATTATACAGTATTTGAGCCATAGATATGTATAATGAGAGCGGCCTCTAGAGGCGGAAATCACTGACAACACGTGCTGTTCGTTTACACACCTGATACTGTGCGCTGAACACAGCGGGACACTTCAGATGTGGATTTAAAACATCAACAATGAATTATAGTGCATGATTTCATATCATTACTTAGTAAGCACTTTGTTGACTAGATGCTGCATTAGTAGAGAAAGCACAGCAGTACGTTTGCAATCAAGACCGAGAGGAAGCGAACATTAGGTGCACCTCAAGAGGTTAAAACAAAGTGACCAAAACCATTAGTTTAACCCAAATGTTTAATGTCACGATGGTTACAATCTATTTGCCTTAGTTTAAATCCAGCTGATCACATGCATTCAGCCGACAGAAATCCTGCCGCATCACAGAGCGCTATCACAGTGTTTTACATTAAATACATCATATCTGTCCCAAATCCATGTAAATGTAAAGACTTCACCATGGGCTGGAAGATTGTATGTATTGTGCATTTTTAGTGGCTCTAATAAAGTCTGTATGTTTCATATAGATAGCTATAATATATCGCGCTTTCTCTTTCCGTTTGCTCTGCTTTTTTAAACACCGAACGTCAATCTCATCTATGCCGCTTTTTGCTATGCCGCTTTTTGATCATTCTTGAAGTAAACTTATGTCCGTTTGGGATTAAATAAACCGTTTTAGACCACTGTTTGAACTGAACATGGCTTGTCTGGTGTGTGTGATAACTGATACGTGATCTCTGGACGCTGCGCTGGGCTTTTGCTCGGTTTGTGACTAAAATATTTTGTTATTTTGATTAGATATTCTTCAGGTGTTCTAGAATAGAAGCAGTTAAACTGTGAGAGTATACATACAATGTCCATATGATGTCATTTCAATACTATGGCTTTTGTGTAGATGTTTAAAGACTGTTGATATGTAATGGTAACACTTCACAATAAGAGTCCATTTGTAGCATTAACTAAGATTAATAAAAGCTGTCGAATGTAAGTATTGTTCCTTGTTAGTGTGTTCATTTCAACATTTACTGATATTTTTAAATATATAATTAATATTAATACATTTATTCTTTTACAAAGTATGGTTCAGTCCTTTTTTAAATAGTAGACCACTGTTTTAGTTTCCATTCAGTATCCATTTTAAAAATTATCGGCCGATTAATCGTTATTGGCCAGTGTGGTCAAACCTAGCTGTCGGTATCGGTAAAATCCAATATCGGTCGACCTCTAATTAGGGCCCAAGAATAGGGATTTTTTTTTTTTTTTTTCAACCTTCCGGGGCTTTTTGGGGTCCTTAACATGCTCAAAAACTCCCCTCTCGCCCTCTGGAACACAGTCAGAGAACTTGATATATAGCGCACACATACTTCCACGTATTCATATGAAACTCTGTACATGTATAGATCTCAATGAGCCAAACAACTTTCGCACTCATGTCATAGGCTCCGCCCAACAGGAAGTGAGCTATTCAGGGCTATGTAAAAAACACATGCTCTGGAATTTGATATACTCCTCCCAGGATTTCCATCAGATTGTCACCAAACTCAGTCAACATGATCTCAAGACATTAGGGATGCTAAATTGCCAGGGGATTTTTGATATCTCGAACGGTTTGGTCGTGGCGAAGCAACGAAGTTATGGCGAGAAATGAGAAACAGGAAGTGTCTAATAACTTTTGCACACATTGTCTAATTCTGATGAAACTTCGTTAGTTTGTTCGTTGTATGATGCCGATCGCATAGATGTGACTATTAGGAATCAAAGTTATAGCGCCACCAACTGGCTGCAGGAAATGTGTCATTTTCAAAATGCTTTAAATTCAAGATCTTAATTTTACTCTATATGCTTCAAACGGCTGATAAGAATATGTGAACAGGTTGTCAATACATTAAATGCTGTTTCCATGGCAACGTGTCAAAGTTTAACATTTGTTTCCTCTGTTTTTGAGGTAGTTAACATGCTTAGAATTCTGTTAAACGCAACACAAATATCAACATTAATGACAGTTAGATACTGGCAAAAGCTCATAAATGGGTGTAGAGGAGGCACTCTGTAGCGCCACCTTTTGACAATATTTGGGGGTTAGTTTTTCCTACAGTCACCAAACTTTGTACATATATTGTTCACTTCAATCCGGACAACTTTCTTTTTTTTTTTTTTTTTTTTTTTTTTTTTTTTTTTAGATCATCAATCATATCAAAAACTTTCATTTTGGATATTCAAACTCTTAAGAAGTGCATCATGATTGACCAGGACCAGTAAATTTCAAGTAAAACAACAAACAGCACAGAGAAAGACATAAGAACATAAAAGTAACTCAAGAAAATGTCTTTCCTTTGCGCACACACACACAAAAAAAAAAAAAAAAAAAAAAAAAATCCTATGAATTGGGGATTTAAAAAGGAACAGCAACCAACACACACAACCAAATGAATTCATCATCTAGAAAAAAAAGTTTTCAGAAAGTAAAGCTTTGCCCAAATACTACAGCTAATTTCATTTGGAGGATAAAACACATCAGTGAAAACAAATCATCATTAAAAAAAAAACAGCAGCATGAAGCAAGAAAGCGACTATACATGCTGAAGAACTGCTTCTGTCCTTCTTGATCCTAATTGTCTGTTCCATTTAATAGTTTTTCCTGCTATACATGTCTCATGTATAACCCCAGCACCATTTTGAAGATATTTCTACAAATCTCTGCACTGTACAGAACCAAAGCCATGATAACACAAAACTTGATGAGGCCACATTGCTTGGATCATTTCCAGTGTAACACACTGCAAAATATCAGTGTCCTAATCAGTATTTTGGTCTTGTTTTACAATACTTAAACATCCTAAACACTAAATACAAGTACTCACTCTCAGGCCAGCTAAAATGCAAATGAGTTTCTTCATGGGAACAGATATGGAGAAATGTAGCATTTCATCACTTGCTCATCAATGGGTCCTCGGGAGTGAATGGGTGCCGTCAGAATGAGAGTCTAAACAGCTGATAAAAACATCATGATAATATCCGGACAACTTTCTAATTTACATCCTTTAGCTACAACCAACAGGAAGTCAGCAATTTTGGTTTGAATGTGGATTTTTGGAAAAATCAGGCTGTGGAATTTGAAATACTCCTGTCAGGAAAACCAAGAAATTCACACCAAACTTTTTCTGCATAATGCCAAGATACTGAAGATGCTAAATTGCGAGCAGATCTGGGATATCTTCAGCGGTGTTGACATTGTGATTTATTAAAGTAACAGTAAAAAAGATAACCATAATTTTATTATATCTTTAAAATGCAGCATCCAAACTCTTTCAAACTTTTTTCATACAGAGAACTAGTCATTTTTAGGAAGTACACCCAATTTCAACAAAATAAAAAAAAACTATGAATAAAAGAAAATTAAAAAAACAAATGGACATCTCATCTCACTCTGCCTCTGTGTGTGTGATCTAGGTGTGTTCGTGTGTTGGGGAGTTTCACACATTTGACTTTAAAGTGTAACCCTTTCATTGCTGTAACCCTTAAATACAAACTGCCAGAGGATTACAGTAAATGCATGTGCCCACTGTGCACTGTTTTCATGATTGCACCAGGGTGGCGATTACACTGAGGGCGAGGGCCCGCCCATCGCTGCTTGCAGCTATATATATTTTTTTTACCTATTATGGGTAGGGGATGTTTTTGAAGTTGAAGACAAAAACGAGATGTGAGTTTTTGCACATACCCCAACTGTATTGACCCAGAGACAAGACAAGCATTTGAGATTAAAAAGTATATAAATTGTCAAGTTGTTTCGATCATTTTGCTAGATAAGATCCTTTTTCATTAGCTAGGATCGTTTAGAGCCCTTTGAAGCTGCATTTAAACTCCATTTTGGAAGTTCAAACTTGGGGTGCACCATACATATCCATTATACGGGGAGAAAGCCTCAAATGTTTTCCTCTAGAAACAATTTCTTTACGACGGAAGAAAGAAAGACATGAATATCTTGGATGACAAGGGGGTGAGTACATTATCTGTACATTTTTGTTCTGAAAGTGAACTAATCCTTTAAGTCAAATTCTTACATTTAATCAGTCAATTATAATAATAAAACATTTAGCCTGTTTACCAGGGATTGAAATTAACTTTTTCACTCACCAGCCAATTTGGCTACTAAATTTTTAATTTAAGTTTTTAAGTAAGTTTTAAGTAAACTAAGTTATGTAAAATGAATTTTATTTTTATATTTTTTGTTTCATTGTGAATTTAAAGTTTTAGTAATTTTTGTTGTGTTTTTTATTTTTGTTTTAAAATGTATTTGTATAGTTTTTTTGTTTTAGGTTTTTTATTTTAGTACAAAACTGAGAAACAGCTGAAAATAAGTTTACATTGTTTATTTAATTTCAAGTCATGTAAAAAGCATTTTATTCTTATTTTTTCTGTTTTCATTTTGAATTTAAAGTTTGTATCGTTTTATTGTTTTTTTTTTTGTTTTAAAATACATCTGCATAGATTTTTAGCATAAACGTAACAAAACTAAGAAACATTGCATTGGAAACTAGCTGAAAACAAGTTTGCTTTTTAAAGATTTTGTTTTCATTTTTTATTTCAGTGATTGTTTGTTATATACCAAGTAATTAGAATGCCAAAAACCCTGTTTAAATAATCTCTTTATAGTTCATTAAAAGCTCCCTCGTACGCTCATGTCATTCATGCTGCAGCACTCACGGATGTAGCGATGTAAAGTTAGCATGCGGTTAGGAAATGGCTCTATTATCTGCATCAAGGCTTGGAGTGAGCTATTTTGGTAGCTGTTCTCAAAGCCTGTGCGCTGCACAAGCGGGTCAAGCTTCCTGTGGGTTGATCAGTGTTGTGTGTTTCAGACTTAATCGCGTGTGTGTGAGAGCTGAAATGACAGGTGCCTTCAGTGACAGAGAAAAGGGCATTTACTGTCAGCGGAAACCAGCATGTATGTGTGTGTGTGTGTATGCGTGTATATGTGTGTGTGGCATAAAACCCTCACATCAGTCAGACGCTTCTCGCTCTGACCTGTGTCTCATGGATTGCACTAGGGGCCAGGTTAGTGTGTTACACTCTCCAAACATTTGTGTTTATGTGTTTGTACTATTTTAAGACACATTATCATTTGGAGCGTGCTCATTTTGTAACTTCTGTTGCAAGTGCATTTAAAGAAAATGGTTTAATCTTTTTTTTCAAGCGCTAAGTTTGTTAAATGCGGAATCTTTAATAGCTTGTGACGCTGATATTGCAATGCACCTGAGCATCTATGCTCTAAATCCTGCATGCAACCTAATGTTCTGTGTGTTTCGTTGATTTGTAAAGCGTTCAGATGGAGTTGCATTTGTGCATTTTTTGCTGCAAATGTATGCATAAAAATTTTGCATGCTTTTTTTCTCACTGTAGCAGCAAAACAACCTTGAATTTGAAAGATATGATGCATTATCTTACCTGAATCATCCACAGCAGAGTTTTTTTTGTTTAGCGATAGTTGTTCATGAGTCCGTTGTTTGTCCTGAACAGTTAAATTGCCTGCTGTTCTTCAGAAAAATCCTTCATGTCCCGCAAATCTTTGGTTTTCCAGCATTTTTGTGTATTTTAACCCTTTCCAGCAATGACTGTATGATTTTGAGATCCATCTTTTCACACTGAGAACAACTAAGGGACTTCAAACATTTGTTTTTATTGGTTTATACTATTTTAAGACACTGTCATTTGTAGTCCATATTGAGCGTGCATACTTTGTAACCTCTGTTGAAGTGCATTCAAAGAATCTTTTATGGAGTTATATATGCAAAATGGTTTAATCTTTTTTTTTTCAAGTGATAAGTTTGTTAAATGCTGAATCTTTAATGGCTTGTGATGCTGATATTGCAATGCATCTGAGCGTCTGTGCTCTAAATCCTGCATTGCACCTGATGTTCAGTGTGTTTCGTTGATTTGTAAAGCGTTCAGATGGAGTTGCGTGGAGTTGTGCATTTTTTGCTGCAAATGTATGCATAAAATTTTGCATGCTTTTTTTCGCACTGCAGCAGCAAAACAACCTTGAATTTGAAAGATATGATGCATCATCTTACCTGAGTAATGCACAGCTGTGATTTTTTTTTTTTTAAGTGATAGTTGTTCATGAGTCTCTTGTTTGTCTGCTGCTCTTCAGGTTCCACAAATTTGGTTTTCCAGCATTTTTTGTGTATTTGAACCCTTTCCAACAATGTCTATATGATTTTGAGATCCATCTTTTCACACTGAGGACAACTGAGGGACTTGTGTTTGTACTATTTTAAAATGCTATATCTTTTGTAGCCCATATTGAGGATTTTTTGCTGCAAATGTAAGCATAAAAATTTAGCAGTAAACCGGTTTTTTTTTTTGTTTGTTTTTAAAGGCTGAGTTTTGCAGCATCCCACATCCGATGTACACTGCCGCTCAAAAGTTTAGGACCAGTGAGATTTGTAATATTTTTTTTTTAAAGTCTCTTTTATTTATTTGATCAAAAATACAGAAAAAAGTAATATTATTGCAATTAAAAATGTTTTTTATTTTTTTTATTTTAATATACTTTAAAATATAATTTATTTCTGTGATGCAAAGCTGAATTTTCATCAGCCATTACTCCAGTCTTCAAATCATTGAAATATACTGATTAATTACTTTTATTATCCATGTTGGAAACAATTGTGCTTAATATTTTTTTGAATCCTGTTACATTGTTTTCAGGATTCTTTGATCAATAAAAATTATACAGCATTTATTCAAAATAGAAATCTTTTCTAACAATATAACGATTACCTTTTGTCAATTTAACACATCCTTGCTGAATAAAAATATAAATTTCTTTCAAAGAGAGAAAGAAGAAAAAATGCTGACCCCAAACTTTGAACGAGATGTTTATTGTTACAAAAGTTTTCTGTTTTAAATAAATGCTGTCCTTTTAAATGTTTTTATTTATCAAAGAAAGTTGAAAAAAAATCACGGGTTCAAAAAAAAAAATTGTTTTCAACACAGATAATAAATCAGCATATTAAAAGGATTTTTGATAGATCATATGACACTGAAGACTGGAGTAATGATACTGAAAATTCAGCTTTCCATCACAGAAATAAATTATATTTGAAAGTATATTAAAATAGAAAACCACTATTTTAAATTGCATTAACGTTTCACAACATTACAGTTTTTTTCTATCTTTTTAATCAAATAAACCCAGCCTTCATGAGCAGAAAAGTCTCCTTTAAAAAGCATTAATAATCTAACTGTTCCCAAACTTTTGAGCGGCAGTGTATCTAAGTGTGTGTTTGCTGTTGTACAGTATGTTTCAGGTTGTGTAATGCACGATGAGACTGAATGAAAACTAAATTTTTATGGTTATGGTTTGTAGACCCTCTTTCGCTATGCATCTGTGGGTTTTTTTTTTTTTACTTTTCCTGTCTAGCGGGTGAAAATGATGCATCTGGTTACTTTGTAAAGTAACACAACACACATAGCTTGAGAAATCATTTATGCCTAGAGCACAAACGCTGCAGGAATCAATCTTAAATGTGAACAATATTAATAGATAGGCTTGCAAATTAGAAATCAGATGTGAAATGTGTTGAGCTCTGCTGCTCCCTTAAGGTCTCATGTGGAACTGCAGTGTGTGTGTGTGTGTGTGTGTGTGTGTGTGTTTCCGAGGTTGGATTGAAGTTTTGTGGTTTCTTGGTGTAAAAATATCATTCCATTAAAGGTTTGTGGGAGATGTAATGATGTGTAAAGAGCCGCTCGAGAAGCATGATGATGCCATTTATTACGTAAATGAACGAGGGTGACTGCAACGAAAGGAATTTTCACATACTTCTCTCTCGTTTTCTTCTAGACAATTTTAAAAGAGGGAAAGTTGATGAAACAGACGAATTTTCAGCGCTGGAAGAGACGTTACTTTAAACTGCGGGGAAGAACACTGTACTACGCTCAGACGGCCAAGGTCTGTCTAAACACACACACACTTTTAATTAGCTGTGTAAAAGCATACCATAAATATCTATTATAAAAAATCTAAAAGCCTAAATCTAAAAGAGCAATTAAAAAGGAAAAACAAAATACATACATACAGTTGAGATCAAAAGTTTACATACATCTTGCAGAATCTAGCAATGTTAATTATTTTACTAAAATAATAGGGATCATACAAAATGCATGTTATTTTTTATTTATTACTGACCTGCATAAGATATTTCCCATAAAAGATGTTCACATATAGTCCACAAGAGAAAATAACAGTGAAATTATAAAAATGACCCCGCTCAAAAGTTTACATACACTTGATTCTTAATACTGTGTTGTTACCTGAATGATCCACAGCTGTTTTTTTGTTTAGTGATAGTTGTTCATAAGTCCCTTGTTTGTCCTTAACCATTAAACTGCCTGCTGTTCTTCAGAAAAATCCTTCAGGTCCCACAAATTCTTTGTTTTTCCAGCATTTTTGTGTATTTGAACCCTTTCTAACAGTGACTGTATGATTTAGAGATCCATCTTTTTACACTGAGGACAACTGAGGGACTCATATGCAACTATTACAGAAGGTTCAAATGGAGATGTGTACATTTTTCTTATTTTGCCATAAATATCATATTTTTTTCATTTAGTACTGCCCTTCAGAAAATGTTTCCCAGAAGACAAAATAAGTTAAATTTACCCTGATCTTCAAATTCCAAAAGTTTTCACCCCCTTGCCTCTTAATGCATTGTATTTCCTTCTGGAGCGTCAGTGAGCATTTGAACCTTCTGTAATAGTTGCATATGAGTCCCTCAGTTGTCCTCAGGGTGAAAAGATGGATCTCAAAATCATACAGTCATTGTTGGAAAGGGTTCAAATACACAGAAATGCTGAAAAACCAAAGAATTTGTATGACCTAAAGGATTTTTCTGAAGAACAGCAGGCAGTTTAACTGTTCAGGACAAACAAGGGACTTAATACACAGTATTAAGAATCAAGCAAATGTAAACTTTTGAACAGGGGTCTTTTCTGTGAAATATCTTCTTCAGGTCAGTACTAAATAAAAAAAATAACATGCATTTTGTATGATCCATCCTATTTTGGTAAAATAATTAACATTTTGCAGATTCGTCTAAACTTTTGACCTCTATATTTAAAAAAACTATAAATATTATGTTTTTAATACTTTTTAAAGCTCTTTTATTTGTATATAATTGTACACATAAATCACACACATTCAGATGAAATGTCACTGAGTTACTGATTTGTGATTATTTGTTTTTAGTCAATTATTTTTGATGAAGTTGATCTGACGGACGCCAGCGTAGCAGAATCAAGCACGAAGAACGTTAACAACAGTTTTACTGTGAGTTCTCGCACACACTAGACATATTATGTAAATGTGACCCTGGACCACAAAACCAGTCATAAGGGTAATTTTTTATAAATAAAGCTGAATAAATAAGCTTTCGATTGATGTATAATTTGTTAGGATAGGACAATGTATGAAAATCCGAAACCTGAGGGTGCAAAAAATCTAAATACTGAGAAAATCACCTTTAAAGTTGTCCAAATGAAGCTCTTAGCAATGCGTATTACTAATTAAACATTAAGTTTTGATATATTTACAGTATAAAGTTTACAAAATATCTTCATGGAACATGATCTCCACTTAATATCCTAATGATTTTTGGCATAAAAGAAAAATCGATAATTTTGTTCCATACAATGTATTTTTGGCTATTGCTACAAATATACATGTGCTACTTAAGGGTCACACATGAGAATATGTCAAAACCTTCTATTCTTTAATATAAAGCAAATTCGAATTGAATCTAAATTGTCAACCATGCCTGTTCAAAACTTCCTATGATTAGGAGAACAGTTTCAGCTCTGATTCCTCTCAGTGATTCCTTAATGGTTTCTACTAATAATTCATAATTCTGTAGTACTTTTCATGAAGAATGGTCAGGAACAAGAAAGTGCAAGATTGAATTTACTGCCCTCAGCAGTCTGTTTCCAAATGATGAGCTCATTTTAGAATAGCTATAAATCAGAAATAGCTCTTTTGAATGGCTTCTCAAAGCCAGGATAAATGGAAATGGTTCAGTGTATTCTAAAATATGACACACTTCCATTCAAAAGTTAGATTTGCTTGATGGTATGATTTTGCATTTATTTGATCAGAAATACAGCAGAAATAGTGAAATATTACAATTTAAAGTAACTGTTGTCTATGTGAATGTGTTAAAATGTCATTTATTCCTATGATCAAATCTGAATTTTCAGCATCATTACTTCAGTCTTCAGTGTCACATGATCCTTCAGAAATCATTCTAATATGCTCATTTGCTGTTCTAGGAACATTTCTGATTATTAACAATGTTAAGAAAAACAGTATTTTGTGGAAACCATCATACATTTTATTTTTCAGGAATTTTTATTAATAAAAAGCTTAAAAGCGTTCATACGAAATGGAAATGGAAGTCTCTTTGATGTTCTGATCTCTAGATATGGTGCAAAAGCATGGGATTTTTATTTTAAGTCTGATTACTAATGCTTTATTAGCCACTAAAACCACTAAAACCTTTTTGCATTATTGGCAAACAAAACCTTTTTCAACTTTAACTAGAGGTGGACGGATGTATCGGTTTTGCTGATTAATCAGCACCATTTGTTGATTGGTAGAACTATCGGTTATAGGCAAAAATCCATGCCAATAGTTTTTGCAAGTTGCGTCTGTGGCTGAAGCGGCCGAGAAGGCTCCGCTGTCATTATACAGTTTGAGAGCCATAGATATGTATGATGAGGCGGAAATCACTGACAACACGTGCTGTTTGTTTACATACTGCACTGAACACAGCGGGATGCTTCAGATGTGGATTTAAAACATTGACAACAAACTCTAGTGCATGTTTTCATATCATTACTTAAGTACTTTGTTGACTAGATGCTGCATTAGTAGAGAAAGCACAGCAGTATGTTTGCTATCAAGGCTGAGAGGAAGCCAACATTAGCCGCACCTCAAGAGTTTAAAACAATGTGACCAAAACAGCCCAAATGTTTAATGTCACGATCTATCTGCATTAGTTTATATCCAGCTGATCACATGAATGCATTTGTTAGCCAGCAAGTTGCATATTTAAAGCTAGTGATGTGAGACAGCAAACTGTGTTCATTCAGCCCACAGAAATCCTATCACAGAGTTTTACATTAAATACGATCTGTCCCAAATCGATGTAAATGTACATAAAGACTTCACTATGGGCTGGAAGATTGTGTGTATTGTGCATTTTTAGCAAAACAAGCTATAATATAGATCACAATTTTATCTTTCCGTTTGTTGTTTTAAACACCGAACTTCAAACTCATCTATGCCGCTTTTTTGATCGATCAGTTAAACGGTGAGAGTATATATAGAGTATCCATATGATGTAATTTCAATACTATGGCTTTTGTGTAGATGTTTAAAGACTGTTAATATGAAATGGTAACACTTCACAATAAGAGTCCATTTGTAGCATTAGCTAAGATTAATAAAAGCTGTAGAATGTAAGTATTGTTCCTTGTTAGTGTGTTTATTACAACATTTACTGATATTTTTAAATATATAATTAATATTCATACATTCATTCTTTTACAAAGTATGGTTCAGTCCTAAAATGCAATATCGGTCGACCTCTAACTATTTTAGCTTTGAGAATGTCTCTTTTAAGTCAGATTTAGCTCACCTCTGGAGACAATTTGGTGCTAAAAGTGTAGTCAGGTAAACACACGCACTCGTTTCTTGTGTTTTCAGTGACGTTCTCAGTGAGGAAATGAAGCTTCTGAGAAAAACGCAGAGTGTGTTTATTCTGGATCTGATAAACAGAACAGCCTGAAATAGTCTGGAGCACATGTGTGTGTGTGTGTTTGTGTTCTGAAGTGTATTTATAGTTGACATTTGGACTGATTTAATTTTAATTGCAGGGAGGAGCTCATGCTTTTCCATGGTTTGTCGGTCTTGGGCTGCGTGTGCGTGTTTGCTGTTTTCATATGCATTTTTGTCCTGCCTGCTGCTGGTTTGTGGGAGGGTCTCCTGCAGGACGCGGCTCTCTGAGTCATCATGATGGAAACAGGGAGGAGTCTTTGAAAGAGAGAGGGAAGGAAAAAGACATGGATCAGCTGAGGAAGGAGAGTTGGGAATGATTTGCCACTGAGCCGGTTCGTCGAGCTCCATACGGCTCCGGTCAACCTACACAGACAGGAAAAGCCAGAGCGATAGAGAGACAAAAGGAGAACGAAGAGGTTTATTGGAGCGTCTGGATTTTGCCAGCAAATAAGTAAGAGGAAAGAATGTGTGGAATGGGAGAGAAAGCGAGTGTTTACTTAAAGGGATAGGTCACCACAAAATCATCATTTATTCCCCCTCATGTCATTCAAAGCTTATGACTTGTCTTGTTCTTTTTTTAAGGAATATTGGCATCCAAACAGCATTATTTCACTGTTTTGACTAACAAACTCCAAGTATTTTCTTTTTTGCTCCACTGAAGAATTGCAGGCTTGATTTTCAATGCTTTAACTATACTTTTGGTTCAAAATTACTTACAGATGTGAGCTAAATCTGATTCATTTTTGCTTTGCGGAATTCTGGCAAGGTCTTTAAAGGTGGAAATGATTAATGAAGTAAATTGGTGGGGCTTTTTTTAGGGCTAGGGTTAGATTTTGGTTGTCTGTAATCGCCGTAAATAGCTTTATATGTAAGCAACTCAAGTCTGTTGTATGTCTTCATTTGGGTAGGTAAGTGTGTGTGTTTTGAACACTGTGTTCAGTGTCTGTGTTTTGGCCTTGGGCTCAGTATGACAGCAGCCTCTGTGTGTGTGTTTGAATAACTGTCTAGATTAGATCTGCATGCTAATAATACTTGTAAATTTGAGAAATGTTTCAGAGTAGGTCTGTCAAATGTTAATTAAATTGATTACATAATATGGCAGTTCATTAATCAATTTAATGGTATGCACTACTATTCAAAATTTGAGGTAGGTATGTTTTTTTTTTTTATATATTTTATATTTTTATTCATCAGGGATGCTTTAAATTGCTCAAAAGTGAAGACTTTTTACAAAAGATTTCTAGTTCATCTGTTCATCAAAGAATCCTGAAATTTAAAGTGTAACACTTTTACCATTGTTTTAAACATAAGTAATGTTTCATGTTAGAATGGTTTCTGAAGGATCATGTGTCACTTAAGACTGGCGTAATGACGCTGAAAATTCAGCTTTGCATCACAGAAATAAATTACATTTTAAAATACATTCACATAGAAAATGGCTATTTTAAATTGTAATAATATTTCAACATTTTTTACTGCATTTTGATCAAATAAATATCTTGAATGGTTGTGTATACCAATATTTGCTGAAGGTTTTTATTTTTTTATTTCCATATCATGGAAAATAAGCCTTTGCCTATCAATCTATGTAAACATGCAGGCCTACGTCTTTGGCCGTTTTGTTGTATTTGGCAAGCAAGCTTGAATTACTAATACGATAGGAAAAATTCATTACATTTACATTCATTCATTCAGCAGGCACTTTTATTTAAAGCATCTTATAAATGCAGACGAGAGCGAGTTGTTCATCTTAAGAAAGCTATAACATAAGAAGTGCTAAAAATGCAAAGTTTTAAAGATTTTCTAGAAAATAAAGGTCCATTTTTTTAAATTGAGACATATACATCATCTAAAAGCTGAAGCTTTGCATTGATGTGTGGTTTATTAGAATAGGACAATATTTGGCCGAGATACAAATATTTGAAAATCTCAAATCTGATGGTGCAAAAATATCAAAATGTGAGAAAATCGCCTTTAAAGTTGTACAAATGAAGCTCTTAGCAATGCATATTACTAAGCAAAAATTTAATTTTGATACATTTATGGTATGAAATGATGAATTGTGATAATATTTTATCACACTGAATTAACAGCTCTAGTTATATGTGCTCTATGTAATTTGTGACCCTGGACCACAAAACCAGTCTTTAGAAGCGTTGGGTGTATTTGTGGCAATAGCCAACAATACACTGTGCATTGTCTGATGCTAAAAATCATTAGGATATTTTTTGTACATTTCATACCATAAATATATCAAAGCGTGCTTTTTGATTAGTAATATGTATGGCTAAGAGCATTTGGACAACTTTTAAGGTGATTTTCTCAACATTTTTTGCACCCTCAGATTTGAGATTTTCCAAATAGATGTACCTCAGCCAAATATTGTCCTATCCTAACAAACCATACATCAATGCAATGCTTCAGCTTTTAGATGATGTATACGTCTCAATTTAAAACAAATTGACCCTTATGACTGGTTTTGTGGTCCAATGTTACATACTTTTATTAAAGGCTTACACTACTGTAAAGAACTGTGTCTGTATCTGAGATGCATAATATGTTCAAGAGTATGTGAAATATATCACTATCTAATGTGAATAGTTAAAAACAACTTTTTTTAGGGGTTTGTCCGTGTGTGTCAGATTAAAGAAACTGCAGGGAAGTTGATCTAATAAAAGCCACAGAAAAGTTCATTCTGGTTCAAGAACCTTTGAGTTAAATGATTGTGTCTCATTTAAGTCCAGATCAGATCGATATTGCTTGGATAGTCAGCTGGTTTTGCTCTGAAAGGCCTCATGGTGCATTTGAAGACTCCACGTGTTTTTAAAGACGTCATTGGCCTGTGTTGTGTAAGAGTTTGGCGGTATCTGATTGAAAAAGAGACTTTGAAGTGTCAAAGTATAAAACTGATTCATATTTAAAGATGAAGTGTGTCATCACTAAACACAATTGGGACATTTATGTTTTAAAACTTACTCTTACTTCTTGTTCTACCCCTCTCACTGTCTGTCATTGGTTAGTCAGACAGATAATCCCGCCACCAAACTTATGTCATTGGTTAAGTTGCAGTGTACATTATGAATACTGCTATAGTGCATTATACATAAATGCTTTAAGTAAAGTTTTTATCCATTTGTTAACTATGGGTCAGCATTTTGGATTACAAATGTGAAACTTAATGCTAAAATGTGTATTGACCAGGAGCTAGATGACACATCAAAGGAATAGTTTATCCAAAAATCACAATTTTTGCTGAAGTGTCCTTACCCTCAGGCCATCCAAGATGCAGATGAGTTTGTTTCTTCATCAGATTTGGAGAAATGTAGCATTGCTTCACTTGCTCACCAATGGATGTGAATGGGTGCCGTCAGAATGAGAGTCCAAACAGCTGATAAAAACATCACAAGTAATCCACACCACTCCAGTCCATCAGATAATGTCTTGTGAAGCCAAAAAGCTGCTTGTTTGTAAGAAACAAATCCATCAAAATGTTTTTAAGATGTCCATAATCCATAAAAACGCTTCCTCCAGTCATTGGTTAGTCAGACAGATAGTCCCGCCCCCAAACTCATGTCATTGGTTAAGTTGCAGTGTACATTATGAATACTGTTATAGTGCTTTAAGTAAAGTTTTTATCCGTTTGTTAACTATGGGTCAGCATTTTGGATTACAAATGTGAAACTTAATGCTAAAATGTGTATTGACCAGGAGCTAGATGACACATCAAAGGAATAGTTTATCCAAAAATCACAATTTTTGCTGAAGTGTCCTTACCCTCAGGTCATCCAAGATGCAGATGAGTTTGTTTCTTCATCAGATTTGGAGAAATGTAGCATTGCTTCACTTGCTCACCAATAGATGTCAATGGGTGCCATCAGACTGAGAGTCCAAACAGCTGATAAAAACATCACAATAATCCACAAGTAATCCACACCACTCCAGTCCATCAGTTAACATCTTGTGAAGCCAAAATGCTGCGTGTTTGTAAGAAACACATCCTTCAAGATGTTTTTAAGATGTCCATAATCCATAATAACCATAATTTCCTCCAGTGAAAAAGTCCATCTCCTGTTGTCTCTCACATCAAAATCCAGCCACATATTTGTTTAGAGCTGTTTTGGCTTGTAAACGTTACCTGATCTGTGCAGATTTTTCTCCTGATTCAGACCAGACCACTTTTTCACTAGAGGAAGTGTTGTTATGGACTCGTATTTTAGTTAAAAACGTCTTAAAGAGAGATTTGTTTCTTACAAACACACAACTTTTGTTTTCTCAAGCTGTTAACTGATTGCTTGTGGATTATTGTGATGTTTTTATTAGCTGTTTGGACTCTCATTGTGATGGCACCCATTCACCGCAATGCTACATTTCTCCAAATCTGATGAAGAAACAAACTCAAATACAACTCGGATGGCCTGAGAGTGAGTACATTCACAGCAAATTTACATTTTTGGGTGTACTATTCCTTTAACCCAGGTTTAAGCCTAGTAAAAAGCATTAGATCAGTCTGATTAGATACTGATATTCCATTAGGTGCTTTATTGCATTAGTGCGGCAGCTGTGTGCTAAAGCGTATCAAACAGGATGTGTTGGGCTTATGTAACTGAACCCCAAAAGCTCTTTGAGTCGTATGACACGGTTCAGCTGGCGTTATGACAGCACTGATAATGTTTGTTTGTGTGAGTGATAAAAGTGGCTTCAAGATCTACATCAAAGACATTAACCAGATGCACAATGACTCTCTCTGTCTTTTCTGTCTCGCTCTCTGTGTGTGAGTGAGTCTGTCTCTCTTCCACCGTGTGTCAGCTGATCCATGTGTCTGTATATTTTAGTTAGTTTTATGAGGCAGCTTGTGTACTCCTCTGTGAAATGAATAATATGATAGGTTTGTAATATGTCTGTGTGTGTGTGTGTGTGTGTGTGTGTGTGTGTGTGCTGGCAGAAGAAAGGCGTGAGTTATTTTTATCCGTGTGGGAACAGAGGGTCTTTGTCAGCAGCTGGAGGAAACGGATTGGGAAGTTGGCATACACACACACACGCACGCTATTTTAGGCCTTTGAATGCTTGATGGTTTGGCTGTTGTGATACAGCAGTAAAAAGTTTGAGTTCCAGACATTCAGGCCACTACTGAACGATCTATTCTAATTTTATTGCAAGCTCTAAGCATAGTAATTTAGGGAAGAAAGTCGGCTCGCATGAATGACTTTGGCTTGTTTTGGGGTTTCTTTGGTCCTTTTAGCTTATTGGTACAGCTGACATGAATAAAACATCATCTTTCATTCATCTAAACTTTTCAAACTCCTTAAAGCTTCATTTTTAGGTTTAAATTTGATTTTGAATCTCAATATATCTCATCTCAATATATGTGACTCTGGACCACAAAACCAGTTGTAAATAGCAGGGGTATATTTGTAGCAATAGCCAAGCCAACAATACATTGTATAGATTCAAATTATAGATTTTACTTTTATGCAAAAAAATCATTAGGGTAATAAATAAAGATCATGTTCCATGAAGATATTTTGTAAATTTCCTACAATAAATATATCAAAACTTAATTTTTGCATTAGGAACTTTATTCAAACAACTTTGAAGGTGATTTTATCAATATGCACCCTCAGATTCCAGATTTGCCAAATAGTTGTATCTCAGCCAAATATTGTTCTATCCTAACAAACCATTCATCAATGGAAAACTTATTTATTCAGCTTTCAATCTAAAAAAAACTACCCTTATTAATGGGTTTTGTGGTCCAGGGTCACATATGTCTTTTAATGATTTTTGATATTTATGTACTTACTACAAATGCATTTATTTACTTACTTAAATGGCTTAAAAGTGGATGCAAAAGAAATCTAATAAGGTTTTGTTTGTTAACAGTAGTTAACTACATCAGTTAACATTAACAATAAAGAATATATGAAGAGTTGAACAAAACCAGCTAAAAGCCATCTCGGTCAAAACTGAGATAATAATACTGAATGAATGCTCTTGACACATTATACATCCATCAAATACTTTTATTTTAAAATCGCTAAAATACCAGCCTCAGCCTAATCAGAAGTACCAGTACTTACATAGAAACCCATACATTGATTAAAAATGCATTTTTTTAAAGAAAGATGTCAGATGAATTTAGAGGCTTTTGCATCTGAACTCTTATTATTAACATTTTATTATTATTATTAACAATAAAAAATACACCTACAGCATTTATTGAATCTAGATAATTGTATTAATGCATTCTTAAAATTAAAAAAATGTATCTTTAATATTAGTTAATGCACTGTGAATCCACATGAACAAACACTGAACAACTGTTTTTAATAACTAACATTAGCAATGAAAAATAAATGCTGTAGAAGTATTTTTCTTTTTGGAAAAAAATATATTGTCCTTTAGTTCATGTTGGCTCTATTTTGCATTCCATTCTAATTTTATTGCAAGCATAGCATAGTAATTTAAGAAAGAAAATCTGTTTGCATGAAAGACTTTGGTTTGTTGTGGAGTTTCTTTGTTCTCTTTACTTTATTGACAAAGCTGATACAAATCATCTGACCTTTTCAAACCCTTTAAACCTTTATTTTTGGGTTAGTTTTGAATCCCTGAGAATCTGCTCTCAGACTTTTAAAGTGCATCTTAATGTTTGTCTTTTCATGATACTTAATATTTATGTACTTACAAATTTATTTACTTACATGGTTTAAAAGTGGATGCAAAAGTTAACTACATTAGTTAACACAAACCATGAAGAATATATTATTAACAATGAAAAATACATCTGCAGCGTTTATTGACCCAAGATAATTTTATTAACGCATTCTTAAAATTAAAAAGTTGTATCTTTAACATTAGTTAATACACTAACATGAACAGACACTGAACAACTGTATTTATAATAACTAACATTAGGAAAGATTAATAAATCAATACAAGTATATTTCTTATTGGAAAAAATATATTGTCCTTTAGTTATAATCCTTTAGCCATGTCGGCCAATGTATTGACTGGTGTTAACAAAAGAGACCATATTGTAAAGTTTAAAATCTCTGCATTTAAAATCTAGTTAAAAAGACACTTTTTTTAAAAAAATAGAATATTTAATCATTTTTATTTATATCCACCGCTATGACATTACATAAAGATGTACTCTAAACATGACGAATGCATGTCTCTGTGCAGTAATATCAAACCATAAGTTTGACTCACTCATGAATTGACGCAAATTGAAAAATTGATCTTATCAACATTTTTAGCTGCTCAAATGCTATTTATACATTAAACCACTTCCTTACTTATGAGTAACTAAAAATAGAAACATGTGACACTAATCTAATGTCACAGTATTTAGGCTCACCAATGGATCCTCTAGTCTGCAGTGAATGGGTGCCGTCAGAATGAGAGTCCAAACAGCTAATAAAAACATCAGAATAATTCACAAATAATCCACACCACTCCAGTCCATCAGTTAACATCTAGTAAAGCCAAAAGCTGCGTGTTTGTAAGAAATCCATTGCCATAAATCCACAAATCCATAATCCATAATAACGCTTCCTCCAGTGAAAAAGTACTCTGGTCTGAAAACACCAGAAAAGAAATCTGCACAGATTAAACACTGTTTACAAGCCAAAATACATATGTGGCTGGATTTTGATGTGAGAGACAACAGGAGATAAGAGTTAATATGAATTATGGACTAGTTAAAAATGTCTTAAAGGTAGATTTGTTTCCACTGTTGTCTTCTCAAGATGTTAACTGATGGACTGGAGTGCTGTGGATTACTTGTGAATTATTCTGACGTTTTTATCAGCTGTTTGGACTCTCATTCTGACGGCACCCATTCACTGCAAAGGATCCTTTGCTGGGCAAGTGATGGAATGCCACATTTCTCCAAATCTGTTGAAGAACTAAGGACTAAGGGAGCATTTAGAGCAAATGTAAATTTTTGGGTGAACTATTTCTTTAAAATCTTTCCAATATTCTTCTTAGTGTTGCTTAATGTTACATCACCAGCAAAATCATTGCAGCTATATTCAGTCTGTCACGCAGCCCTAGTTGGCAATCTGTATGCTGGATAACAAGAGCTCTTTGGTAGGTGTGTGTGTGTGTGTGTGTGTGTGTGTGTGTGTGTGAAGTGGACAGTGTGTTCCTTGTTCCTTGGCCTTAGTTTGTGGGAGAAGCACATGTTTCTGGAGCCCTGAGTGCTCACACACACAGAGACATTTAAGGTTACATGCGGGTAAAGCAGCTTATAATACTTGGAACTAATCTTTTCTGGTTTCTTCAGTTTCTCATGAGTTTTTCCCTGTCTTTCTGTTTTTCTCTCTGTAGGTAATCACTCCGTGTCGTCGACTGGTTCTGTGTGCAGAAAACAGGAAAGAAATGGAGGAATGGATTGCAGCGCTGAAGAGTGTTCAGAACAGAGAACACTTTGAGGTGAGTTTCTCCATATGACTGGACATTTTCACAATATGTTTAGGGCGGGTTATTCTGAAATGTTTTACATCATATTCTTTACAAGCGATTGTACTGAAATCAGTGGAAAATCTTTTTCTTTCTTAACTGGCTATTTCACACACAAAATGAGTCAGAATACAGTTTAGTTTCCAGTTTAATTGCTAGTAGTGACTCAGAACTACCTTCCAAATTTTTCTGTGCCGTTTAGTGACAGGTTATAGGACAGATGTTACCGCTGTAGTTTTAAACAATATAAAAACTAAAAAATATTTAATTTTATTTCAGTTTTATTTTGATTAAAAAATAGCTTCAAAGTTTGGGGTCAGTAAGATTTTTTTTAATCTTTTTTTTAAATAAAGCCATCTATTCACCAACACTGCGTTTATTTTATCAAAAAAATACAGTAAAAATTGTGAAATATTATTACAATTTGAAATGACTGTTTTCTGTGTGAATATATTTTAAAATGTCATTTATTTTTGTGATCAAAGCTGAATTTTCAGCATCATTACTCCAGTCTTCGGTGTCACATGATCCTTCAGAAATCATTTTAAAAAACTGATTTGCTGTTTAGTGACAGGTTATAGGACAGACTATATCACTGTAAAAAAAATAGTTTTAACCAATACAAAAACTAAAACATATGTAAAGACCTAGTGATTCGATTTTCTCTCCTTTCAAAATGATTGTATGTACAGTAACTATTAATATTTGGTTTGCCAAAACCTTACTTTGGATAATAAACACTACCATTCAGCTCTGTTCCACTGTTATTTTGGTATTATTATTATTATTATTATTATTATTATTATTATTATTATTATGTGACCCTGGACCACAAAACCAGTCATAAGGGTAATTGTTTTTAGCATTTAATCATTTAGCATTATTTTTATTTTAGTTTTACTGTGTATTTCCCATTAGTAATTTTAGTGCTTAATCTTAAATTTATTTGGACAACATTTCTAATTATAGTTTGGTTTAAGTTTTCCACCTAATATTTATATATATATATATTTTTTTTTTTATTTTGACTAAAAATAGCTTAAACAAGTACCTTTTAAAGTTTGGGGTCGATACGATTTTTAAATATTTTTTTTTAAATAAAGCCCTTCTATTCACCAACACTGTGTTTATTTGATCAAAAATACAGTAAAAATTGTGAAATATTATTACAATTTAAAAGGACTATTTTCTAAGTGAATATTTTTTTAAATGTAATTTATTTTTGTGATCAAAGCTGAATTTACTTAATATCCTAATGATTTTTGGGATAATTTTGACCCATACAATGTATTTTTGGCTATTGCTACTTATGTTTTGGTTCCAGGGTCACATATATTAGTATAGTTTTTATTAATATTTTGAATTAGTTTTATTATTAGTATTATTTAGCATTATTTTTATTTTAGTTTTACTGTTTATTTCCCGTTAACAATTTAAAAATGGTGAAATATTATTACAATTTAAAATGACTGTTTTCAATGTGAATATATTGTAAAATGGAATTTATTTTTGTAATCAAATCTGAATTTTTAGCATCATTTCTCCAGTGGCACATGATCCTTCAGAAATTATTCTAATATGCTGATTTGCAGCTCAAGGAACATTTCTGATTATTAGAAATGTAGAAAATTGATATGTTGTATTCTCAACATTCTTTGAATAGAAAGTTCAATAGAGCAGCATTTTGTAACATTCTAACTGTTTTAATGCCACTGTTGTTCAGTTGATTGCTTGTTTCTCTGCTGTAGTCCACTCAGTTCAGTATGGATCATTTCTCTGGGATGCATAACTGGTACGCCTGCTCCCACGCTCGCCCCACGTACTGTAACGTCTGTCGGGAGGCTCTGTCTGGAGTCACGTCTCACGGATTGTCCTGCGAAGGTCTGTCGCTCTTCTTGATGCAGTCTGATTTGTTTTGCTATAATTAGATGTATGATTTGAATGTGTTTAAAGGAACACTCCACTTTTTTTGCAAATAGGCTCATTTCCCAAATGAAAAATGAGTTTTACCATTTTCGAATCCATTCAGCCGATCTCCCGGTAGCCCTTTTAGCATAGCTTAGCATAAATCATTGAATTGGATTAGACCAGAAGCATCTCGCTCAAAAATAAAACCAAAGACTTTCGATGTTTTTCCTATTTAAAACTTGACTCTTCTGTAGTTACATCGTGTACTAAGACCGGCAGAAAATGAAAAGTTGCGATTTTCTAGGCTGATATGACTAGGAACTATACTCTCGTTCCGGCGTAATAATCAAGAAAATTTGCTGCTGTACTATGGGTGCACAGGCGCAATGATATTACGCAGCGCCTGAATATAGTCCCCAGCTACTTTACTATTACCTTAGTGGCTTATGGTGCGTTCAAGTCATGTCGGATAGATCGCATTTACGAGTTAAACGCACATGAATGCCACAAAGTCATTATTACGAGTGGGAAACTCAATTTTCTATAAACCCAGAGTTTCCGAGTTGGGGGCGTGTCAGTGAAAACGTGCTGGATGCGATGGACGCAGCCAAAAAAAGCAGATATGCAGCGTCTGTATTGACGGTACATTTGTTGAAATGAATAAAATTAGTATTTTTGTAATGTACAATAAAACTGTAAGTTACATACAAATAAATATGTTATTGTATAATTACCATAGAACAGTGGTTTTCAATCCTGGTCCTAGGGACCCACTGCTCTGCACATTTTGTGTGTCTCCCTTATTTAACACACCTGATTCAGATCATCAGCTCGTTAGGAGAGAGATCCATGAATTGAATTGAGTGTGTCAGATAAGGGAGACATACAAAATGTGCAGAGCAGTGGGTCCCCAGGACCAGGATTGAAAACCACTGCCATAGAATATATAATGATGCAGTTTACATCACCTTCATGAACTGAATAAAAACAGAAAAATGCAAAAGCACAATGATGCACATTCTTTATTCGTCATTTTGTAGATGCAGAGTTTAAAAAAAAATCGTTGAATTTTATGTAGAAAAGATAAATCGCCATCTTGTTCCGACCAAAGTGACTTGAACGCACCTGACATCGTAATGACCACTTGGCAACTCGTAAATATGAACGTCCCAGGAGGACTTGAATGCAGCGTTAGTGCTGGTCACGTTGGAAGTAACCTAGCTGGGGACTATATTCAGGCGCTGCGTAATATCATTGCGCCTGTGCACTCATAGTACAGCAGCAAATTTTCTTGATTATTACGCCGGAACCAGAGTATAGTTCCTAGTCATATCAGCCTAGAAAATCGCAACTTTTCATTTTCTGCCGGTCTTAGTACACGATGTAACTACAGTAGAGTCAAGCTTTAAATAGGAAAAATATCGAAAGTCTTTGGTTTTATTTTTGAGCGCGATGCTTATGGTCTAAACCGATTCAATGATTTATGCTAAGATATGCTTAAAAGGGCTACCAGGAGAACCGGAGATCAGCTGAATGGATTCAAAAACAGTAAAAACTCATCTGTTTAACTCTGGGGGTGTTGGAAAATGAACCTATACACAAAAAAAGTGAAGTGTTCCTTTAAGTGCTGACTTGTGTGTTAACTTGACTGTAATCCCTGTGTGTCCTGCAGTGTGTAAGTTCAAGGCTCACAAGCGTTGTGCGGTCAGAGCAACTAATAACTGCAAATGGACAACACTGGCCTCTATCGGCAAAGACATTCTGGAGGATGAGGATGGGGTGAGTGCTAAAACAAATCAGCTCTGTTCCAGTAAGAGTTTGCAATGTATTTATATACACTTCTATAGTTTTATTACAATTTTGAGTTGGCTTTTATCTTTATAAAAAATAGCCTAGCAACTAGAATCATGCTAGTTCCTTGCTAATCATGTTAGAGAAACATGCTAGCAACATGCTAGTAGCTTGCTAACCATGCTAGTAAGATGCCAACCATGCTAGAATGATGCTAGCAACATGCTAGTAACTTGTTAGTCATGTTAGAAACATTCTAGCAACTTGCTAATCATGCTACAAACATGCTAGCAATGTGCTAAGCATGCTAAAAACATACTAGCAACTTGTTAATCATGCTAGAAACGTGATAACAATTTGCTAATCATGCTAGCAACATGTTAGTAACATGTTAATCATGTTAGGTGGTAATTATACTACATTTGTGTTATCAAGTTGCTAACATGTTTCTATGCTAGAAATATGCTAGTAACATGCTAATTATACTAGAATCATGCTATAAACATGTTAGCAACTTGTTAATCATGTTAGAAATATGCTAGTAACATGCTAATTATACTAGAATCATGCTAGAAACAAGTTAGCGTCTTGCTAATCATGCTTGAAATATGCTAGTAACATGTTAAATATACTAGAATCATGCTAGAAACATGTTAGCAACTTGCTAATCATGTTAGAACTATGCTAGTAACATGCTAATTATACTAGAATCATGCTAGAAACATGTTAGCAACTTGCTAAGCATGCTAGAAATATGCTAGTAACATGCTAATTATACTAGAATCATGTTAGAAACATGTTAGCAACTTGCTAATCATGTTAGTAACATGCTAATTATACTAGAATCATGCTAGAAACATGTTAGCATCTTGCTAATCGTGCTAGAAATATGCTAGTAACATGCTAGAAATATACTAGAATCATGTTAGAAACATGTTAGCAACTTGTGAATCATGTTAGAGAAACATGCTAGCAACATGCTAGTAACTTGTTAATCATTCTGTAAACATGTTAACCATGCTAGCAACATGTTAGTAACTAGCTAATCATGTGAACAACATGCTATTAACTTGTTGATCATTCTATAAACATGCTGATCATGCTAGCAACATGCTAGTAACAGGCTACTCATGCTAGCAACTGTAAACTATTAAACTTAAAACTTTTTATAACTTTCTGGTCAGGCTTTCTCAAACCAACTTTTTAAATTGTAAATAAATTACATTTAAATGAAGCTGAAAATATAAAAATGTTAATTCAGCAATTTAAAATGTTTTAGTTACAGTTTTACTTAAAGATAATAGCCCTGCCTAGCTAGATAGCATTTTAGACATTGCAGTTGCATTAATCTGTATCAAAAAATAGCCTATGCTATTCTTACTTCACAAGTGTCAACTTTTAGCCAAATACCTTGCATTTCATGCATTGCAACATGCTTATTTCTGTTCATTCATGCTTTTGATATGTATTTTCATGCCTGTTTCAGAGTAGCATTGCATGTGTGATGCCTGCAGGAAATCAGCATCTTATGAGTTTCCTTATCATGTAAGGAGCTCAGTTAACATCTGATTAGTCATCCTGTAATTAACGGCTTTGTAAACTCTGTAGATCTCGATGCCTCATCAGTGGCTGGAGGGGAATCTTCCTGTCAGCGCCAAATGCACTGTGTGTGATAAAACCTGCGGCAGCGTCCTGAGACTGCAGGACTGGCGCTGTTTATGGTGCAAAGCTATGGTGAGTGCATTCAAATTCACCTTTTCTGACATTCATGACGTTTTCTACATGTTTCATAAAATACAATAATGTTGTCCAGGTGCATGCTGGGTGCAAAGACCAGCTCTCTCCGAAGTGCCCGCTGGGTCAGTGTAAAGTCTCTGTGATTCCACCCACTGCCCTCAACAGCATCGACTCGGACGGTGAGCGTCCAATCAGAACATCCCTCACGAACAATCAGTCGGAATGTTTTCTCAGAAACGCCCAATCAGAAACGGCTATCTCATGGAAATATCCAATCAGAGCTCTTCGTCAGAAATAACTCTCCGCTCAGAAATGACCAATTATGGCATTATGTCAGAAATAGTTCAGAAGTCAAGTGCGCAGATGCTTTAGACTGGAGATTCAATGTGATTCAGTGTTGGTATTCAGCACACCAGACAAAAAAACTAGTGTTTTAATGCAAATGTTGTGAGGTTTCAGTCCAAAGAAAGATTTTTAGATTTTTAGAAGATTTAGAAAAAGTCAGACAAAAACTAAAATTAGTCAAAATCATATTTGTTAATTGAAATAAAGCTGGAATAAAATAAAATAGTAGTCTTAAAAAAATAATAGTAAAAAATAAAATATAAAATATTATTTTTAGTTTCTAGTTTATTATAAAAAAAATTAAAAGCTATTTCAAAATATGAATAAAGTCTATAATACTGTGTAAATGGTAACACAAAACTAAGAAAAGACAAACACATAAAATTAAAACTAAAATTACAAAAAATAAAATATAAAACATATTTAGATTCTAGTTTATTACACAAATTATAATTCAAAAAATGGATAAATTCATAATACTGTGTAAATTGCTAAATAGAAATATGAAAATAAAATATAAAATGTTATTTTTAGTTTCTAGTTTATTATGAAAAAAGCTATTTCCATTATGAATAAATTATATAATACTGTGTAAATGATAACACAAAACTAAGAAAAGACAAAAGCACATACAATTAAAACTAATATTTCTAAAAAATTTTATATAAAACATATATAGTTTATTATACAAAAATTAAAAGATAATTCAAAATATGAATAAATTCTATAATACTGTGTAAATGGTAAAAAAAACTAATAAAACTTAAACTGAAATAAAAATTAATTGCTAAATAGAAATATAAAAAAATCTAAAGCTAAATTAATGCTATAAATTCCACCTTTACAAAACTAAAAGCTAATAAAAATGACAAAAGCGCAAAAAACTAAATTAAAACGACAACAAAAACATTAAAAGAACTAAAAATAAAATCAAGCGAAAACTAAAAATATAACAATAAAAGCGAATTCAAAATATGAATAAATACTATAATACTATGTGAAGGTTAACACTTTGCAATAAAACCCCAAAACTAAAAAAAGACAAAAAATATATAACAATTACTAAAATGTCCAATGAGTAAATAAATTACATTGAAATAAAATTTTAAATATAAAAATGGAAGTTAACTCACCAATTTAAAATGTTTTATATAAATGTATAATAATAATAAAATCCCAAAACCAAAACCTAAAAAAAATTACAAAAATATATAACAATTACTGAAATGTAAAAATAAACATAAATAAATTCAATTGTAAATCAATTAAATTAAAGCTGAAAATATAAAAATGTTAAATCTATTAAAAAACAATGAGCAATATGTTTGTTACAGTATTTATTAATCTTTATTAGTTAATAAAAAACAACTAGCTCAGGTACAGGTAATGAAATATATTAACAGATACAATTTTAGATTTTAATGTTGATTAGGTAATTGCAATTAACTGAGATTAAGTATTTTTCATTGTTAGTTCATATAAATGAATGTGATTAACTAATGTTTACCATTGCAATCTTATTGTACAGTGTTACCATATAAATAATCCTCTCCACTTTGTGTGTGTTTGTGTAGGGTTCTGGAAGGCGACGTGTCCTCCGACCTGCACGAGCCCCTTATTAGTGTTTGTGAACAGTAAAAGCGGAGATAATCAAGGCGTGAAGTTTCTGCGGCGCTTTAAACAGCTGTTGAATCCTGCACAAGTGTTCGATCTGATGAACGGAGGACCACATCTGGGGTAAAACACATACTTTTACCTCTTTGCAGAAAATCAGGAACATAAACATCCACTCAGACAATGGAAATCGATCTTTTTGTGTTTCATATTTGTTCATTGATAGCTTTATCTGTGTTTGTGTGTCTGTCGCAGCTTGCGTCTGTTTCAGAAGTTCGATACGTTTCGTATTCTGGTGTGTGGAGGCGATGGCAGCGTCGGATGGGTTTTATCAGAGATAGACGCTCTGACTTTACACAAACAGGTACAATTCATTACATATAATCAAACTATACACTCAAACGGCAGAATCACAAATTGCGTACTTCTAACTACAACAAATCATTTTTCATTGTTACTTAAAGTCAAAACGTTCATTTTAACTTAAAGAAATTGTTATAGAAATATATTTTATATCTGTTGTACTGTAGAATGCCCTTCTCAAATTATAATAACAAAATTATTAAACTTGATTTTTGAGGAATATCACATTATTTTTCTTCTATAATTAATTAACCTCTATTGTGAAGCATCCTTTTTTGCCAAAAAATAAAGAATAAATATTTAATAAATTAATGTTTTATGCCACCGTTTTTTGATCATAAATTTGTAGAATTTACTAATAAATCCAGAAAAATTAAAACAAACAAGACAGAATTTGTTTAAAAAAATATATTATATTAGGTCCTATTATAGTAAAAATAATTATTAAATTGTTAAATGTGTAAGAATTAATTTTTTTTTTTACACATGCATTTTTTGTAATTATTCATTTGATTAAATTTTAAAAGATTCACTTAATTGTTAATGTTTTATGCTTTTATTTTATTACTGCCATTTTTGTTCATCAATTTGTATTTTAAACTAATACACTGAGAATTAAAACAAATTAAAACAAACAAGGCAGAATTTGTGAAAAAAAATTAAATATTCTGTTGGATCCTATTATTGTATAAAATATATTGTAAAAAATATATTAATTATTAAATTTGTATAAATGTAATTATTTAGACATGCTTTTTGATTTTTAAACTTTAATTAAACCATTAAAATTGACTATACGAAAATGTAAATACAAAATTAATTTAATTTAGTTAAAATTACTAAATAATTATTATTATTATTATTATTATTATTATTAGAAAAAAATTTGATGATTTTTATTATTATTATTAATACAAATATATTAATGCAATTAAAACAAAATTTGGGGGAAAAGATCAAATGGAATTTATAGGGCCCTAAATGTGCCAAAAGTAATTATTAAATTGTTACATTTGTATGAATTCAGTTATTTACACATGCTTTTTTAATTTTTTTACTTTAATTAAACCATTAAAACGGAATCGAGAAAATTAAAATACAGAATAAATGTAATTCACATGATTAAATAATAATTATTATTATTATTGAAATATTAATTATTATGATGATGATTGCAAATATATTGATTCAGCTAAAACTAAGAAACTGGCTGGGAATTAAAATTAAATTTTATTTAAAAAATAAAAATAAAACAGATTTCATAGGGCCATAAATATGGCATAATATGTAGGACACAATATAGTTTCAGAACAGTTTCTTTGCTTATACTGCCTTCTGGTGGTGGATTTTTTTTGTGCATGGCTGAAAATCAACTCTGTTTTATATACACTTTTACATTAACATTTATGCATTTACTTCCATCCAAAGTAACTTTGCATTAAAGGTTAAAGTTTATTAAAGTTTTAAAGTTTTCTTAGTTCATGCATTCCCTGGAAATCAAACCCATCTTTATCCAAGCTCCACTGTTTGAGTTACAGCTTTATGTCAGGAAGAGTGTTGACATTTGTGTGTTTGCTCAGCAGTGCCAGCTCGGCGTACTTCCTCTGGGAACAGGAAATGACCTGGCGAGAGTTTTGGGGTGGGGCTCGGCGTGTGACGACGACACGCAGTTACCGCAGATACTGGAGAAACTAGAGAGAGCCAGTACCAAGATGCTGGACAGGTCAGTGTGTGTTTGAAGTCACTGTCGCAGTCTGTTTCTGTCCTCGACAAACACTTAAACACATTTATTTCTTCTAGATGGAGTATTATGGTATATGAGACCAAGTTACCACGGCAACACTCCAGCTCCACGGTGACAGAGGACTGTAGTGAGGACTCCGAGGTAACGGTGATGATGTTTAATGCTGCTGTGTGTATAAGTAGCTGACATTTGGACATTTTCTCTATTATAAATATTTAAAAAAAGCTAATAAACATGTCAAAAGCACATTACAAAAATACTAAGACCAAAATTAAAATGTAAATATAACAAATTATAAATATTGTAGAAAATAACATTAAATTCTATAATAGTATAAGTATATACTGTATACTTATTTAATTGCTTAGAACAATTGTCAAATCTCAAAGGCTGTGATTTTAAATAAGTAAATGTATGCACTAACAGTTATACTTTAAAATTAAGGTATTATCGTAATTTTAGTTTTACAGTGAAATATTAAAATAGTCATATTTTTACTTAGTAATAAAAATAATTAAAACAAATGTATTAATAAATGTTCTCATAGTCTTATTAATATATAATCACAACATTCTGGAGCAATTTGCTGCCCTAAAAAAGCAAAGCAAATCTAAAGCTATTTTATTTTATTTTTTTATTTTTTTATTTTTTTTTATTTCACAGCTGTATAAAATTAATACAAATCAAATAAAATTATTATTATATTTTTTGCTTTACATTGAAATTTTACAAAATAAATGTTTGTTATATATTTAATTTAGTAATAACAATAAACATAATAAAATTGTTAATATTTACTGTTATAGTCATATTAATAAATCACAAAAATATAATTGTATTTTATTTTATACTATTACAGTTAAAAAAAGAATACAAATTAATTAATCATTAATTAAATTTTAAATAAATAAAGGTGGAAAAAACTAAATCACAACTGTTTATGGTGCAAGAAACCTTAATTAAAAATTAACATTGATAAAAAAAATTCTTGTACCATAAACAGTTATGATTCAGTTTTTCATAACCTTTTTCCACCTTTATTTATTTACAATTAAATAATCAGTATGTCAGATAGTACATCAAAACATTTTATTTTGAAATAACTGCTAATGTTCTACATTTCCTCTGTTCTGATTGGCTGTTCTATGTTTCCTCTGTTCTTATTGGCTGTTCTGCGTTTCCTCTGTTATTGATTGGCTGTTCTGTGTTTTCTCTCTTCTGATTGGCTATTTGGTCTCAGGTGCAGCACATTCTGACCTATGAGGACTCAGTTGCTGCTCATCTCTCCAAAATCCTGACATCAGACCAGCACTCTGTGGTCATTTCATCTGCCAAGTATGTACCGTATAAGTGAGCATTTCTGTTCATTTCGTATTCTTTCTGGTCGTTTATCTAACAGTGTGTTTTTCAGAGTCCTGTGTGAGACTGTAAAAGACTTTGTTGCAAAAGTCGGACGTGCTTACGAGAAAAACACTGAAAACTCAGAAGAATCAGAGGCCATGGCTAAAAAGGTCAGCTGTGATTGGCTATTGGATGACTTGCTTTTTTGTTGGAAGTGTTCTGTGATTGGCTGATGAATGACTCAGGATGTTTTTGTGTGCAGTGTGGTGTGCTTAAAGAAAAATTGGACTCGTTATTGAAAACGCTTAACGAGGAAGCTCAGGCCAGCAGTGTGATGTCTGCGCCGCCTCCCACCATCGCTGAGGAGCAGGTGGATGGGGAGGGTGTGGTCCTGGCTCCGCCCACTGCCCCGCCCAAAGTCATGGCTCCTTGTTCACCTCGACCACCTGCGGCCATCTTCAAACCTCGAGAGCAGCTGATGCTTCGTGCCAACAGTCTGAAGAAAGCCATCAGACAAATCATAGAGCACACCGAGAAAGGTAACATTACTTTTGCATGAAATGACATTAAACATTTTATATATAAATTTTATATTTTTGTACAGTCCAGTGACTAAAATTTGGTTAAAAGGTGCTTCATTTTGTGCCCTTTAATTTGTAAATATGAATTATTTATTCTTAACTGTGAATCATTTACTTTTGAAAAACGTAACAAAACTTAAACTTAAAAAACAAGAGATTTAAGTTGAAACCCTAAAACTATTACAGTTATTTCAACTGAAATAAGTTGTTCTGTTTTTTTCAACACCTTCTATTGGCTATTCATGTTTATTTGGTGCTGTAACTGGTAGTAAGGAGAAAAAGATGATCGGTTAATTTAATAAAAAATTCTAATATATAAATGATGTAAATATTCTGTAATAATTATATATTAAATAATTAAAAGATTTAATTAAAATAAAGTAGGAATTGCTATTTTCGTACAATCCAGTGAGTAATATTTAGTGAAAATGTGCTTCATCTTTTTCTTTTTATTATTATTATTTGAAATATTAATTATTTATTCTTAACTGTGAATCATTTACTTTTGGAAAATGTAAACTTAAATTTTTCCTAAATTTTTTTACATTTCAACTGAAATAAAAACAAATTATGCGAGACAGGGAATCATTTTAGTAAGTTATGTTTCTTTCATCACTTTTTAATGGTTATTCATGTTTATTTGGTGCTTAACTAGTAGTAATGAGGAAAAAGATGAATGGTTCATCAAGTGATCTGTGACTTTTAATTTGTAAATATGAATTAACTGTGATCACTTACTTTTGAAAAACGTATTTGGTTTATTTGACAGAACTTATCGTAATAATTACAATATTTAATTTTTTTAACATTAAAAATTCTATTAATATATAAATTATGTAAATATTATGTAATAATTATATATTAAATAACTAAAATAAATTATTAAAATAAAGTTGGAATTGCTATTTTTGTAGAATCCAATGAACAAAATTTAGTAAAAATTTAAATATTAATTATTTATTCTTAACTGTGAATCATTTATATTTGAAAAACTTAAAAATGAGATTTAAGTTCAAGTCCTAAAATTATTAAAACTTCAACTAAAATAAAAACAAATGATGTGAGATGTGAATCATTTTAATAAGTTATGTTTCTTTCAACACTTTCTAATAGTTATTCATGTTTCTTTGGTGCTGTAACTAGTAGTAAAGAGAGAGAGATGATCGATTCATGGCTACAGTGATCTGTGACTCTTAATTTGTAAATATTAATTATTTATTCTTAACTGTGAATCATTTACTTTTGAAAAACGTAAACTTAAACGAGATTTAAGTTGAATTATTAAAACTTCAACTGAAATAAAAACTAATTGAGATATCACCATTAAATTGTCTCTTTCTTCACTTTCTAATGGTTATTCATGTTTGTTTGGAGCTGTAACTAGTAGTAAAGAGAAAGAGATGATCGGTTAACAGCTGCAGCGATCCTTCATGCCAAATTAAAAACCATCAAAGCAACTTTTTTTGTTTACATTTTGTGATCTAAAATTGACAGAATTTGAAGCTGTGACTTTTTGATGTCAAAAGTAACACACACACATCTTATCACAATTAATATTGTCAACCCCTTCACTATAGTTCAAAACTAAAGATTTCACGTTTATGATCTCATCTGTCAGCGGTGGATGAACAGAATGCGCAGACAGAGGGTTTGCCTTCACTCCCAGCAGAGGAAGAAGAAGAGGATGATGGTTCAGAAACATTATCTCTGCAGTCATCATACAGTAACAGAGCACGAGCCAGCAGACGAGGTGAGACATTTTAAACACACAAAGACTTGTTAGTGAAATACTAAATAATAATAAACTTGTTTACTCACTTTCTCTGTCTAACACAGCATCTAAGAGTCCATGTGAGAAGCTCATCAGTAAAGGAAGCCTGTCCATTGGAAGCTCCGCCTCACTTCCTGCTCAGACAGGAAGTAGAGAGAACATGCCCATGCTGAACACTAAGATCCTCTATCCAAGTAAGATTGGCAGTCTGTATTGAAACAGCAGAGGTTTAGCTGTTGTTCAGAGACTCATGTTGTGTGTTTGTGTGTGCAGGTCTCAGAGCAGGTGTGTCGGGCTCTTTTAGCGGTTCAGTGATCACCAGGCTGCTGGTCAACGCTGATCCATTTAGCTGTGATCCGGAGAACCTGTGAGTCGTCTTTTTTGTCTGTCTATCAACTGGTCAAATTTAGGGCAAAGGCTGATGGAAAAGCATGTCTTTGTGTGTTTCAGTGATCTGTACACAGAGAAATGTGTGATGAATAATTATTTCGGGATCGGTCTGGATGCCAAAATCTCTCTGGACTTTAACAACAAACGTGACGAGCATCCAGAGAAATGCAGGTACATGAAAACACTTTTGAAAGTCTCTTCTGCTCACCAAGGCTGCTTTTATTTGGTAGAAAATACAGTAAAAACAGAAAACAAATTATGAAATATTTTTACAAATTCAAATTGTTTTCTATCTGAATCTGTGTTAAAATGTAATTTATTCTTGTGATCAAAGCTGTATTTTATTACTGCAATCATTACTCCAATTTTCAGTGTCATATGAACATTCAGAAATCATTCTAATATTCTGATTTGCTGCTCAAGAAACATTTCTTATTAATGAAGATAACAGTTTCATGTTTTTGTGGTAATATTTTTTTCAGGATTCTCTGAATAGAAAGTTCAAAAGAACAGCATTTATTTGAAATATAGTCTTTTGTAACATTATAAATGTCTTTACTGTCACTTGTGATCAATTGAATGCATTCTTGCTGAATAAAAGTACTATTTCTTGAAAAAGCACACATGTAGAGGTAGTGTAATTGCATTTTTTAAATGTAAAAAAAAAAAAAAGTATACGAAACTGCTAGATTTACAAAGGTAATTATTGCTACTAAATCCTCATAAATCCTTGTTTTAAGCCGACAGTCATACCATATTTTAAATAAAATAAATAAATATTAATTGACAATTAACATAAACCTTTTATAAATTGCTTTAAAAAGTGCATAGAATTTTGATTATCATGACAAAATAATGTGTTTGTTTTCACACTTCTATTCTGGTTGAAATGAAACCATAATCAGTTCATGTTTAGAACATAAATTTCGTGTTTTTTGCAGTTTTGTTTTTCAAAACAGAGAGAAATATCAAACATCTTGTCACATGAGGAGGGACAAGCATATCTTCATTGTACTAAAATGTTTAGGTCTAAATGACCTTTGTCTGTAAATCTTAAGGGTTAGAAGATAACTATCATGAACCTGATAGAAAAACGTTGCAAGTCTACTATGGAGATTAAATCACTCATATAAGTGTGTGTTTGTGTTTAGGAGTCGCACTAAAAACATGATGTGGTATGGAGTCCTGGGAACCAAAGAACTTCTGCACAGAACATACAAGAACCTGGAACAGAGAGTTCTGCTGGAGGTCAGTCTGTGTGTGTGTGTGTGTGTGTGTGTGTGTGTGTGTGTGTGTGTGTGTGTATTTGTACCCATTTAACCATATTTTGGGGACAATTTGTACCAAAAACTGAGCAAAATCTGACGAAAACTCCAAAAACCTCCCTCATTTGTAAAAAAAGTATAAAAATGAAGTAAACCGTTTTTTTGAAATTGTAAAAAAGAGTTTTCTGTGAGGGTTAGGGGGTCAGGTTCAGGTAAGAAAATGTATGTATAAAAGTCTATGTAATGTCCCCATTTAGATGTTAAGTGTGTGTGTGTACACACCAGATGTACTGCGTTCAGTTCAAACAGCGGTCTAAAACGGTTTATTTAATCACCAAATGGACATAAGTTTACTTCCAGAATGATCAAAAAGCGGCATAGATGAGTTTGAAGTGAAAATGAGTTTGAAGAAAAAACAGAGCAAACGGAAAGAGAAAGCGCGATCTATATTATAGCTCTCTATATGAAACATGCAGACTTTATTAGAGCCACTAAAAATGCACAATACACAGAATACTTCCAGCCCATGGTTATGTACATTTACATGGATTTGGGACACATATGATGTATGTAATGTAAAACATGATAGCGCTCTGTGATGCGGCAGGATTTCTGTGGGCTGAATGAAAACAGTTTGCCATCTCACATCAACAGCTTTAAATATGCAACTTGCTGGCTAGCAAATGCATTAATGTGATCAGCTGGATATAAACTAATGCAAATAGATTGTAACAATCATGACATTAAACATTTGGGTTGGACTTACTGTTTTGGTCACATTGTTTTAACCTCTTGAGGTGCGGCTAATGTTGACTTCCTCTCAGCCTTGATAGCAAACATACTGCTGTGCTTTCTCTACTAATGCGGCATCTAGTCAGCTACTAAGTATGATATGAAAACATGCACTATAGTTCATTGTCAGTGTTTTAAATCCGCATTTGAAGTGTCCTGCTCTGTTCAGCGTGCAGTATCGGGTGTGTAAACGAACAGCAGGTGTTGTCAGTGATTTCCGCCTCTAGAGGCCGCTCTCATCATACATATCTATGGCTCTCATACTGTATAATGACAGCCGAGCCTTCTCAGCCGCTTCAGCAACAGACACAACTTAAAACTAAAAATTATCTTCATGGATTTTTGCAGATAACCGATAGTTCTGCCAATTCTGCAAAACCAGTACATCGGTCGACCTCTAGTGTGTACGTACATGTTATAAGTTTAATCATACCTGTCCTGTGTGTTTATAGTGTGACGGGAGGCCGATTCCTCTTCCCAGTCTCCAGGGAATCGCTGTATTGAATATTCCCAGTTACGCAGGAGGAACGAACTTCTGGGGCGGAACTAAGGAGGACGATGTATGTTTGTGCAACAACTTTCTGTGTATTTGAGTGTGTGACATATTGAACCGTGTGTTTGTAATGAAACGTGTATTTCGCAGACGTTTACGGCTCCGTCGTTTGACGATAAGATCCTGGAGGTGGTGGCTGTTTTCGGCAGCATGCAGATGGCTGTTTCTAGAGTTATTAATCTACAGCATCACCGTATCGCTCAGGTACACACTCACACAACTTACATTCACTAAGGCTGCATTTAATTGATCAGAAATTCAGTAAAAACACAACTGGAACAGCACAACATTGATAATAATCAGAAATGTCTCTTGAACAGCAAATCAGCATATTAGAAAGATTTCTGAAGGATCATGTGCAGGGCCTAAAATTAACACTCACCAAGCACCAAATGTGAGTGACATTTGCTTAACAATGCAATGTAGTGAGAACAACAGCCAGTTTTAAAAGAGATTAAGGTAAGGCCAGAGCAGAGCAAAATGCGCGTAAACGTAGTCTTTAATGAGTTATAAAGTCTTAAATGACCGTAAAGAGTTAGGAAAAAATCAGATATGTGTCAGATCCGCGTCATGTGCGTCAGGTTTTAAAGAGACTGCTTTTAAAGTGAAACCTGCTGAAGTCTGTCATTGATGCAAGTCAAAGAACAAAAGAAAAAGAGAAATCATTCAACTGCTCTAGTCGCTGATTAACTTTTGTAGCTTGAATAAAGAATAATCTGTATAGTTTATGCATATACAATTTCTAGTTTATGTGAAGATTGTTCTAAACTCCCTTAAATTAAAAGTTATATATTTCAGAGCGTATAAATGTTACAAAGTATTGGCTTTCAATTATACTGTAATGTTGAATGGCTATAATTAATAGGTAAAACAGAGGGAAAAATGTATTTAATAGAGATACCAGTAGCAGTATTGGTATCAATACTATTTAACACATATTAAAATATACTGTTTTTGTTGTTTTTTTACATTAATTTGGAGGTTCAGTTAATATAAATATGTGATTAATCATGATTAACTACAGAAAAATGAATCATGACCAGGTATAAAAATCATGCCGGTAAAAAAATCTTTGGCCAGTAAATTGGCAGGTGTGGCCTTGAGTTAGGCCCTGATCATGTGACACCGAAGACTGGAGTAATGATGCTGGAAATTCAGCTTTGATCACAGGAATAAATGACATTTGAACAGATATTCACATAGAAAACAGTTATTTTAAATTGTAATATTTTTTTCGCATTTTTTACTATATTTACTGTATTTTTAATCAAATAAATGCAGCCTCAGTGAGCAGAAAGGCTTCTTTCAAAAACATTTAAAAACTGTAATTACCGTATTGACCCAAATATAAGACAACCCCCCTTTTTCAAGATGTACCTTTAGGAAAAAAAGTATACAAAATAACAATTAGGCTGGATATAAGAGAAACATGTTTTTGCAGATGTATTTCCAAGAAGAAAAAAAAAACGTATATTCAGGTTAATACGGTATTCCAAATGATAATGTAGTGAATCTAAATTAGCGTATTGCTTAAACTGATTGTTAAAACTGTGTAACCATATGCTGTGTGTGTCTTATCAGTGTCGAACAGTGAAGATCACTATTCTGGGAGATGAAGGTGTACCTGTGCAGGTGGACGGCGAGGCCTGGATCCAACCGCCCGGATACATCCGGATCCTCCACAAGAACCGCACACAAACCCTCACCAGAGACCGGGTCAGTGCCACAGGCATACCATTATAGGAACTTGAGATGAAGCTCTCAGATAAGTCAAACACAACTCACATATGGCTGTTTTGCAGGCGTTCGAGAACACTTTGAAGTCGTGGGAGGATAAACAGAGAGGAGAGATTCCACGGCTGGTTTCCCAGCATGCATCGCAGCCGGAGATCGTTTCTGAAGAGGAGACCGCTCAGATCAGCCTCTTCGGACAGGCGGCCGGTGCACTTATACACAGGTACAGAGATTTTAACTTCTGTGGGTACAATTATTTATTGCACATTAAATTGATTAAAAGTGACAGTAAAGACTTTATAATGTTACAGAAGACTTCTGTTTTAAAGGAGTAGTTCACTTCCAGGACAAAAGGTCTTCCAAGATCTTCATGCCTTTCTTTCTTCAGTCGTAAAGAATTTTTTTTTTTTTTTTTTGAGGAAAACATTTAAGGAATTTTCTCCATATACTGGACTTCAATGGTGCCTGCGAGTTTGAACATCTGTAATGCAATTTCAGTGCAGCTTCAAAGAGCTCTAAATGATCCCATCCGAGGAAAAAGGGTCTTATCTGGTGAAACAGTCTGTCATTTTCTTAAAAAAACAGATTTATATACTTTTTAACCTCAAATGCTTGTTTTGTCTAGCTCTGCGATGCGCATGTGTACTCTGTGTGCTCCAGTTCAATACTATTAGGGTATGTTGAAAAACTCCCATCTCGTTTTCTCTTCCAACTTCAAAATACATCGCTGTTTTACATTATTTTTTTGTTTTTGTTTTTGTTTTTTTTTTACCATCTTTGCATGTTCACTTTGTAAACACTGGGTCAGTACTTCTGCAGCATTGAGAAAATGAGAAGGGAGTTTTTTGACATACCCTAACAGTCTTAAATCGGAGTGCACAGAGTACACATTGATGAGCTAGACAAGATGAGCATTTGAGGTTAAAAAGGTATATAAATGTTTATAATACAGATTGGGATCATTTAGAGCCCTTTGAAGTTCCATTTAAACTCGAGGGCACCATTGAAGTCCACTATGTGGATATCATTCCGAAAATGTTTTCCACAAAAAACATAATTTCTTTACAACTGAAGACAAAAAGGCATAAACATCTTGGATGATAACAGAGTGAGTACATTATCTGTACATTTTTGTTCTGGAAATGAACTACTCCTTTAAATAAATGCATTTTTTTTACTTTCTATTCTTCAAAGAATCCTGAAAAATAAAATGCATCACAGCAGCAGAACTGATTTGAACATTGATAATAATCAGAAATGTTTCTTGAGCAGCAAATCAGCATGTGTGACCCTGGACCACAAAACCAGTCTAGCACATTTGTAGCAAAAGCCAAAGATACATAATATGGAACAAAATTATTGATTTTTCTTTTATGCCAAAAATCATTAGGATATTAGGATAAGTAAAGATCATGTTCCATGAAAATATTTTGTAAATTTCCTACCATAAATACATCAAAACTTAATTTTTGATTAGTAATATGCATTGCTAAGAACTTGATTTGGACAACTTTAAAGGTGATTTTCTCAGTATTTAGATTTTTTTGCAACCTCAGGTTTCAGATTTCCAAACATTGTATATCGGCCATATATTGTCCTATCCTAGCTTATTTATTCAGCTTTCAGATGATGTATGAATCTCATTTTCTAAAAATGTACCCTTATGACTGGTTTTGTGGTCCAGGGTCACATATTAGAATGATTTCTGAAGGATCATGTGACACTGAAGACTGGAGTAATGATGCAAAAAATTCTGCATTGCGTCATAGAAATAAATTACATTTTACAATATATTAAAATAGAAAATAGTTGTTTTAAATTGTAATATTTTTATTATTTTTGTGTTTAGTATCAGGGAAGTGGCGCAGTCTCATCACACTATCGAGCAGGAATTGGCTCATGCGGTCAATGCCAGCTCTAAGGCCATGGATCTGGTGTATGCTAACTCCAAAAGCAGCGGGGTGAGGATTATGACATAATAACTGCTGCTGAACTGCTCTGGTTTGGTTCTTAATGACATTGTTGACATGCCGTATGTGTGTTTGTAGGGTTTGACCTGTAATGTGGTGATGGAGATGGTCAGTAATGTCAAAGCTCTGCACAGTGAGACTGAACTACTGCTTGCGGGAAAGATGTGCCTGGTGAGTGACTCATACAGAAAAATGTGTGTTTACTGTGTCAGAGATAATATAAGAGAGAAAAATGAATGTAAGAAATCACTCAACATGACAGCTGAGCGAATGAAAGTCCCAGCTTTCAAAGCCAATTGCCTTTTTTGATTTTAATTTGAAAAAAAGCTGATATTGTCCTTTCTAACAAACCATACATCAATGGAAAGCTTATTTATGATGTATAAATCTCAAATTCCAAAACATTACCCTTATGGCTGGTTTTGTGGTCCAGGGTTACAAATAGTAATATAAAAAGCTAATAAAAATTCTGAAATCACATAACAAAATCGCTAAAACTTAAGCTAAAATTTAAATGATAACTGAAAATATACAAAAAAATTTAGTATGTGAAAAAAAAATAAAAAATAAAAAAATAAATATATATATATATATATATATAGATATGTACTGTACACTATATGATGTTTTTAGTTTTTTATTTAGCGATTGGCATTCACTTATCTTTCAGTTTTGTTTTAAAAAATAAAAATATGTAAAAATTGGACTTAAATAAATAATAATAATACAATATTAATTTTATATTAAATACATAAATAACCAACTGACATAAAATGAAATATTTTACTTATATAACATGTTAATTGTATATACATTATTAAAAATATTATATTTACATATTAAACTTGTTCTATTTTTATTTTAATAAAATGTTATATTTGATTTAAAATAACAATGAATAATTAGTTAATCAACGTAAGCAAAATGAATACATTTGATTTAAATAAACAACAAAAAAATTTGGCTTAAAATAAATTAAATAATGATTGATTAAAATAATACATAAAACATTTCTTTTAAATAGACAGAAATTATGCTTGAATGAAAGTATTAATTTAATTTAAAACGAAATTGATTAAACAAATAAATACAATTTTATTTAAACAACTAATAAATAAATACATTTGAGTAAAAGCTTGAAATAATTAATACAATTTGTTAAAAAAAAATATTTTGGCGAGATGCCGAGGCATTCTCATTTAGTTTGAGTATTAAACATGTCTAAAACTAAAAGATAATAAAAACTATATATTTAAATAATTAACTGATTAACAATAAAAAAACAGAACAAAATAAAACTTTATCTAAAATTAAAGTTTTTTAAAATCTATTTCAAAATATCAACAAAAACAATTATATATATTATTAATAATATGTACACTGAATTGATTGAATTTAATGATTTAGACCTGTCAGGCTCTGATTGTAGCTCTGTCTCTGTGTTTCTGCAGCAGTTGGATCCTCCTCAGAAAGATCAGCTGATGGGTGCATTGGCTTCAGTCACTCAGCAGTTGCGCAGACTGACAGACATCAGCTGGCTCAGTCAGCTCATCGACCCGGCCGACGATGAGGTGCGTGAGATCCAGCTGTGCTTGGTATGTTTCAGCGTGTGTGTGTGTGTTCTCCAGTCTCATGTGTGTTTGTTTGCAGGGTCAGCTGTCTGATTTCTCCAAGCGCAGTCGTAGCGCTAAATTCCGCCTCGTGCCCAAATTCAAGAAAGACAAAAACAACAAAAACAAGGAGACCTGCGCTGCCCTCAACATGCCAGGTATGACCTCTGACCTTTGACCTCTGACCTCGTCCGATGTCCATGAGTGTAACAGATGTGTGTCGTTTTGTGAGCAGTGAATACGTGGGGTGTGGATGAAGTGGCCGTCTGGTTGGAGATGCTCTGTCTGTCCGAGTATAAGGAGATCTTCATCAGACACGATATCAGAGGACCAGAGCTGCTTCAGCTGGAGAGGAGAGACCTGAAGGTAGAGCCATTCAACACGATAAAAGACACACACATTTACATGCATTAATTGTGTTGCAATCCGGGAGTTTTCCAATGGGGGATGCAAGGGGTTTGTCTAAAGAATAATGGTCTAAAAAATGTGTAAATAATATATTTTTCAGTTGATTAATAAAATTACATCTGAATTAAAAAGTGTTAATTTGATTTAAATAACGAAATAGATTAAAGCAAACAAGTAAATACATTTGAGTAAAATAAATCAGATTAAAATAATTAAGACCATTTAAAAAAATATTTTTTTTAAATTAATTTTAATTAAAGTAAATATGAATTTGACATTTGATTCATAAATATTTCTATAAATTTCATTTTAAAAAATAATAATTTATTTAAAATAATGAATACATTTGGTTTAAATAAACAATAAATAAGTTTGGTTTAAAATAAATAAATAATTGATTAAAATAAATAAAATTAGTTTTAAATAGACAAGTATTACATTTGAACTAAAAGTATTAATTTAATTTAAATAATAAAATTGATTAAAGCAAACAAATACATTACATTTAATGTAAACAGTGTGTATATATATATATAAAAATAACTATATTTGAGTAAAAAAATCTAATGAAATAAAGTAAGAATAATTTTTACCTTTTTATTTTTTCAAATAATTAATTCTAATTAAAGTAAATATTTTTTTAGATTTAAATAAAGAAATAATTGATGTTAATAATATGTGACCCTGGACCAAGGGTCTTAAGTTGGGGTATATTTGTAGCAATAGCCAAAAATACATAGTATGATTTTTTTTTTTTTTTTTTATGCCAACAATCATTAGGATATTAAGTAAATATCATGTTCCATTAAAATATTTTGTAAATTTCCTACCGTAAATGTGTCAAAACTTTTTGATGATAATATGCATTGCTAAGAACTTAATTTGGACAATTTTAAAGGCGATTTTCTCAATACTTTGATTTTTTTTGCACCCTCAGATTCCAGATTTTCAAACAAATCCTAACAAATGGAAAATGGAAAAAAATGGAAAGCTTCTTTCAGATGATGTAAAAATCTCAATTTCGAAAAATTGACACTTATGACTGGTTTTGTGGTCCAGGGTCACATATAGATAGGATTAAACGTTTAATTTATACGATTTTATATAAATACATTTTATTTAAAATTAAAAATTAATAATTGAATAAAATAATAAATAATTTAGATTTAAATTAAATCAAATGTGCTTTAAAATAAAAATAATTGGTTAAAATAATACAATTGAATAAAATAATATTAATTAAATAATATTTTTTATTTTGTCAAATAATGAATATGAATTAAAGTAAATAATAATTTGATTTAAAGAAAGAAGTTGATTAAAAAAAACAAAACAAATAAGAAAAAACATCTAAATGGGGTTAAAAAATTATTACTTGAAATAAAATAAGCAACTAAAACTTGAAAACTCCAAAATAATAATAATAAATGACAAAAACACACAATAAAATTTCTAAATTTTTAACTAAAATTACAGTGAAAACAAAACTATGAAATATGAATGAAAACTATAGTAGTATACGAATAACACTGCATTTACAGTGAGTAAAAAACTACAGACTTAAAACATCTTGTGTGTGTCAGGATCTGGGAGTGACTAAAGTCGGCCACATGAAGCGGATCCTGCAAGGAATCAGGGATTTGAGTCGAAACAGCACAGCCAGCGAAGCCTAGACGCTCCGCAGCCAATCAGATGCCTCATTCGGATGTGAAGCAGCTTCACCCGGCCAATCACGCGCTCAGTCACGACTGAAAGCAGCCATGCTCCGCCCACCACCTCATGAGGACCAACGGCCACTCGACTCGACCAATCACAGTGCCTTCTGTTCTCCACCACTGTGACATCATCGCTTTGGGGGAAACTATTACACTACCTAGAAGGGGGAAATTTATCAAGAGCTATCAGAGGGTCGTACTAATATCAGACTTTGAGCAAATGACCGTTCAGCCAAATGAAAATTCACAGAAGACAACATGAAATCCAAGCTCACCCTTTTTTTAAATACATGTTTGTCTTTTAAATTTGCCATCAGAATTTTATAACTATCTTTATCTTTAAAACAGATTTCTGATGATGTCACCATGGCCTAAATTATATTAACCAATAATCTCAAACCCTGCATTTCACGATCCAATCAAATCCCAACGGATAAGATTAAGTCCCGTCCCCTCATTGTTTTCTGCTAAATATTCATTGTTATTTTTAAAACGTCATTTTTAATGAGCTAAATGTGTGGTGAATGCTGTTTCATGTTGTCTTGAAGGTGTTTGGCTCTGTTCGAAACCTAGTGAGCTGCCTTGCTTTCTACTGCCTACATAGACAGCTGCCTTCTTGGCCATCAGAGACTCTCAAATCATTTCCATCCAGTTTGATTTGATGCTTTTATCCAAAGTGACTTACATTGCATTTAAGGTATAAAAGTAAAATTCCATTAAATTAAAACTTTATAATAAATTAATAAAATAAATAATATGAATTCATTTGTAGAATTGATTAAAGATGAGTATTAATGTGCAAAGACTAACATATAGCCAGTGTCTCCAACCTAAACATTTACTTTTATGTAGACATGTTTATCTGAAGTAACTTACATTGCATTCAGTGTATAGAATTAAACCAAAATAAATGAATTGTAGAAAAAGTAATAAAATAAAATAGTTTGAATTGTTTGATCCAAAAAAAAAAAAAAATTGAAGATGTTTGGAATAAGCAAAAATTGCATTCAAGGAAAAATAAATAAATACAATTTAATTAAATGGTTATTGTTTAAACAAAATTAAAATAATAATAATAATAATAATTGAATTGTTTCCCACACAACTATTTACATTTATGCATTTGGCAGACACTTTTATTTTTTTATTATAGGAAAAATAATACATAAAATAAATGAAATTAAATAGTTTAAATTGTTTGATCAAAAATTAAAATAATAATAATAATAATAATAATAATAATAATTATTGAAATTTGGCAGATACTTTTTTCCAAAATGACTAACATTGCATTCAAGAAAAAAAAAAAAATAATAATAATAATATATATATATATATATATATATATATTATTTTTTAAAGGTTTGATCAAAACAAACAAACAAAAAACTTAATTGAAGGTGATTTGCAATAAGCAAAAAAATATATATATATATTTTTTTTATGCATATAGCAGACACTGTTATCCAAAAGTGACTAAAGTTTCTAATAAAAAAAATAAAAAAAAATAAGTATTTTTGATTATTTTAACAAATTTGGGCAGGGGAGCTAATTGAAGATTATTTGTATTAAGCAAAAAATAATGTCTCCCATAAAATTATTATTTGACTGAAAGCAATAAATAAATAAAATAATAAATACAGTTATAAAATTGATTAAAAATTAGTTGTAACAAGCAAAAAATAATGTTTCCGACCCAAATATTTACATTTATGCATTCGGCGCACACTTTTATCCAAAGTGCATTCAAGGAAAAGAATAAAATAATTATTTGATTGAAAGCAATAATTAAAAATGAATAATATTCATAATTTCTCTTCTTTGTCCACTTAGCATTTGGCTTAAAGAAGGTGTTTTAAAAGTGTGTGATGCCTTAAAATGCTGTCTAAGTAGGGAGCTCACTAGGTTTGAGAAGGTGAAAAGCATCATGAGACCTTTAACACATTGTTGTGACAATCAACTGTATTGACCAATCAAATGCCCCGCCTGGCCCCATCCCGTCCCGCCCCTCCACTTCCTTTTCCTCTTCCTGGATGCCTTAACGTTTCACCAGCATTCTATGGAATCACATATCAGCCTAAAACACACGTCCATTCCTGTCTCAATCAAAAACAGCTGATCCTGGACCTGAGTGAAAGCACGCGTGCAGATTCAGCTCCAGCATGCACTGCTGTCTGACTAAACGTTCGCTCTGGAGAAAGAAATGTTGATGCAAACAATAGAACACAAACGCCAATCTCAATGGAAGTCAGCATACTGTGTTTGACCATAGACGTCCATTGCGATGCTGTTGACAGAGAATAACTTTAACAAGAAGCAGCATTCCTTTAAAACAGGTCTTTTACAGATTTATCTCGTGTATTGTCTTTAAAAGAGCATTGATAGCAGAGTATTTCAAAGATTTACAGTCTTAACCAGGCATAACGTGATAAATGCTCTCTCTTGCAGTGTTGGGGAAAGTTACTTTTAAAAGTAATGCATTACAGTATTGCGTTACTCCCTAAAAAAGAAACTTATTACGTTAGTTACTTTTTATGAAGAGTAACGCGCTAGATTACTTTTGTGTTACTTTTGCGTTACTTTTTAAGTCTGGCCAGGCTTGCTTGTTTGTTTCTAATATAATTTGATTTTTAGCAAATGTAAAAGCCCTTTCACACCAAAAAGTGAAACGAATAAGCCTAAGCCTGAAGGAAAAGTAAATTGACGTCTGTACAGTAGAACTGTAGGAGGAAGTTCAGCACTCTTCAGCAATGAGAAAAATGAAGCACAAATGTTAGTTCATCTAAAGTAAGTTTTGCTTATTAGTATGGTTGAATTGGATCAACAAAAGTCGGCAGCAAAGGGCAAGGAAAGCATCAGACCAACTGCAGCAATGAGCAATTCAAGCCATTTTAAAGTGATTTTAGTCAAAATCTGTGAAAAATCATGAAAACAACCACTAGTGATATGTTTTAAGGGGTTATCACTTTTGACCACAAGGTGGCACTGTCTCAAAACGTTTTGAGTACTTTCAGGTCATGGTTTTGATGGTACATACAAAGTTTTGTAATGGTACACCAATGCATTGGTAAAAATATAGCATTTTATATCATAATACTCTAGTGTAGTCAATGGCAATTTCATGTTTTGTTCAATTATAGCGCCACCAAGAGGCACAATCCCACTAAATTCTTCATATGTCCTTAGAGTGTGCCCATACATATGTGTGTCAAATTAGCTGAAAATATCTCATTTTGTTTTGGAGTTATAGACATTTTTATATATGAGAAGAGAAAATTAACAGATGGCTGACTCTGTTTGCATTTTTTTGCCATTTACTATCAAAATGTTGGCAATTGGGCATTAGCATATAGCTGGCACGCTATGTTTTCAAATTTCCTTTTTAAGATATTGGCACATGTTTTTTAAGGGCTGGACTCGGCAAGGATTCAGGAGTTTACAAAAAGTTGACTTCCGTTAAAAGTCAAGCACACCCAAAGTTATAAGCATGCGAATATTTGATTTTACCACTAGGTGGCGCTGGCTTGAAACTTCTCAGGCTCCTTCAGGGCATCGTGCTGATGACCCATACCAAGTTTTGTAGTGATACATCAGTGCGTTCATAAAATATAGCATTTTACAACAAAATTCAAACTGGCTGACATGGGAAAATTGGGTATCATTTGACTCGGCATGATTTGCCGAATCTAATAAGACCAGTTTTCAGAATTCAGACGTTATAAGCTAAAATAGCGTATCTCCTGAACACTAGGTGGGCACTGCACCGAAAATCTGCTCAGGTCATGCTTGTTATAACGCACACCAGCTTTGGTCTCAATTTGCCAAACCTTTGCAGATATATAGCCTCACATGCATTTTTGCATGCTTTTCATAGATTTCGTTCGTGCGTTATTCAAGAACAGTTTGACTAATCAACTTGAATTCCATAACTTTTTGCCAGCATGGTCTGAAGATGATCTGAGCCAATTTAGGTGAAAATCAGACAAACCGTCTAGGATAAGTTCGAAATAGTAGGTTTTTCAAACAATTAAAAATAGAAAAAAAACCTAAACCTTACCATTTTTAAATTTGGTGTTAATTCGAATTCCAATGATTCCAATGAATTTTGCTTCTGTGCCTTACGGTTCAAGCGGTTATTAGCATAAACATGAGTGAAACTTTGGACAAGTGGTGGCGCTAGAGAGTTTGAGTTAGAGACTCCAAATTTGCTTTAGTTCATTTTGAGACTGTTGTCTATCAGTGTGCCAAATTACACAACTTTCCTGCAAGCGGTTCTTTGGCTGCCATAGACTCAATGGCGGAAGAAACGGAAAAAGAAAAAGAACGCCTTCGGTGCTTAGCCCCTAATAAAATGGGATTAAATACATAAAGGAAACAAAAAATAACTCTGATATTTTCTTGTAAATTAAAAAGTAATGCAATACTTTACTAGTTACTTGAAAAGTAATCTGATTACGTAACTCGCATTACTTGTAATGCGTTACCCCCAGCACTGCTCTGTTGTGCTTATGTAAATCAGAGTGCACCCTAGCCCCGCCCACTGTGAAATCTCATTGGTCGAAAACTCCAGTCCTCATGAATATATATCAACCAGATGGCCTCAGAATGTCTTAAAATGACAAAGCAAGCATTAAAATGGGCTAAAACAACTAAAAACTTGATTTAGTCATAAAGTAATTGCGTGGTGCCTGGTTAGGACACAACATGAAATACTATTTCAAATGCCATACAAAACTTACAATGTCACAGTCGCCTTGACCACAGATGGAAATGTTTTCTATAGTGTTTTCAAATGCTTTTTTACAAACTCTTCTGGGATTACACATGAACTGTATCCGGGACAAACACTGTCTTTACCCTTTAACTGCTTTGCACACTTCATGTGTGTTTGAGTCCACATAGTGTCTTGTTAGATGTAGATGTCAAGTAAGTGTTTGTGTGTTTGTTTCTCCTTCACATCCAGTCTTACAGTCGAAATCAAAATCATATGTCATTTTGGACTCCAGGGGCGTCCGATTTCTCTGACTGTTAAGTATTTATTTTATTAAGTTATGACTTACATCCATTTGACGCTGATGTGACATCTTTGATTTTTGTTGTTTTATTTTTTTATTTTTTGTATATAGGCCATCACTAAGAATGTAAATAACTTGTTACTGTACAGTGAAACTGTCTGTATTAAAACAAGGTCTGTGTAACTCGAAACTGCTGTCGTTTGTGTCACCCATCACAAAGTTTAGTTCATTTTAACTAAACAGAAGCAGAGAAATAAATTACGATAAATGGTGTCATTGTGCTGTACGTATATTTTTTTTATATTGTTTAAAAATGTGTAAAGTAGCAGTTATAGTAATTTGCAGTAATTTATGTATATATTGTATATTTCTTTTATAATAGTAATTTAAAAGCAATTTATTTGTAATAAATTACATTGTATAGTGTTATACTATACATATATATTAATTACTTTTTTAAATAATTTTTTTAAATACATTTTTTTTAGAACAGTAGTTCATGATTTTTTTTATGATAGTAATTTAATAGCAATTTATTATAAGTAATGCATTACATTACAGTGTCATACCATACATAAATATTAATTACATTTTTTTACATTTGATTTTTAGAATAGCAGTTTAAATTTTGTATTTTTATAATAGTAATTTAATATCAATTTATTATAAGTGATACATTACATTACATAGTGTCATACCATCCACATATATTACATTTTTTAATAAAAAGAGAAAAAATGTAGAGCAGTAGTTTAACATTTTTATTTTTTATAATAGTAATTTAATAGCAATTTATAATAAGTAATGCATTACATTACACAGTGTCATGCCATACATATATTTTAGTTAACCTTTTTAAAGTAAAAAATAAGCCTTTTAGAATAGTAATTAGAATTTTTTTAAAATGGTATTTTATTTTATTTTTTGCATTTTATTATATGTAATAAATTGCATTGTATAGTGTCATAACTCCGTAATTTAATTTTTTATCACAAAAGTGATTTAAAATTATGTTATAATAATTTAATAGTAATTTATTATAAGTAATACATTTAATGGCATAGTGTCATACTGTCCAAAATATTTAATTTTTGTAATTAAAATATAGAATAATTTAAAATGGTTATTGTTATAATAGTAATTTAATAGAAATGTGTTATAAATAATCATTAGTGTATAATGTCATATATATCACACATAAATTGGCACCCACTGTGGCAGCAAATGTTCAAGTTTTAATGTAAATAGCACACGAAAGATGCAAATAAATGCACATTGCAAATACATATTCATAATACTATCATATACTATAGGCCCTAGTAAACTTATAATCAGCTTATACTTAAAAAATGGTGCTTTAAATCCACGTCTGTTGTTTTTAAACGCAATTTAAAAAATAAGTTCAATAAGTTAAAACGACAGTGAAAATTTTTTTTTGCGTTGGCCGCGAACCCGGGTCAAATAGTTGGGCTTAACTTTCCTTAATTTTTCTATTCATTCTCTATGGCAGTGCTTAACACTACGGATGCAATATACTTTTGGCCACACGTCGACTTCATAGCGCTGTTTGGTCCTTTCCGTGGCGGAGCTGTCAAACCGAGAAGATAAGTTGAATGCTATACTTTAGCAATACTAACTTACTGTATTGTATATACATTATCAATTATATATTGTGTTATTTAAATTGCATGTATATTATCGTTTTAAAAATATGGTAACAGTATAATTATATAATATTGCATTGTAATTAACACACACACACACACACACACACACACACATATTTTACAACAAATATAATACATTTATTAAAAAAATACAAAAATATGTGTGTGCAATTTAATTGTATAATTTAAAATGTGTGTATAAAATATTTTTAATTTGTTAAACTTGTTAAAACGTTTTTTATATATGTTTTATATTATATGTTTATATACATACATATTTTAAGCAATTAAAATAACAAATATTAAAGAGTAACAATTTAATAGTGTAATATATAATAATAATTTGTGTAAATAGTGTAATATATGTAGTGTGTGACTCTTCTGCTCACCAAGCCTGTATTTATTTGATCCAAAGTACAGCCAAAGTAGGACAATTTTGATTTATTTTTGCTAGTTAAAATAACTGTTTTCTATTTGAAAATATGTAAAAATTTTATTTATACCTGTGATTTCAAAGCTGAATTTGTAGCATTATTACTTCAATCACATGATCCATCAGAAAGCATTATAATATTCTGATTTGCTGTTCAAAAAATCATTATTATTATTGTTATTATTATTATATTGACAACAGTTGACTATATTTTTTTTCAGGTTTCTTTGATGAATAAATATTGATGAACAGACTTTATTTGAAATAGAGATATTTTTGTAACATTATAAATATCTTTATCATCACTTTTGATCAATTTAAAGCATCCTTGCTAGATAAAAGTATTAATTTCTATAATTTCTTATAAAAATTATACTGACTCAAGATTTTTGGATTTTTCTGTTCATCAAAGAATCCTGAAAAAAAAAAAAAAAAACTCAACTATGTTAAATAATAATAATAATAATAATAATACATATTTCTTAAGCAGCAAATCAGCATATTAGAATGATTTCTAAATCAAATTTTAATTTACATTTTAAAAATATATTCACATACAAAGAAGTTATTTTACAAAGTAAATATATATCACAATATTACTGTATTTCCTATATTTTGGATCAAATAAATGCAGGCTTGGTGAGCAGAAGAGACTTTTTTAAAAATTATTAAAAACTGGTAGTGTTTACTTTTTTTGAAGCATTGGCCTTGTTTTTTTGTTAATTTTATTGACTTTATTATCTTGCTCAGATTTATAAACACTAAATGTTTATAACGGTTACTATTAAACATACATAATTGTACATAGTTATTTAATTTAAAATACATATTATTTTATTTTATTATATTTGTTGTTGTTTAATCTATAATTATTGTAAGTATATTTATTTGATTATTATATATTTTGGTTAGTACTATACTGTACTAATGACTTTTTTTAATTTTTATATAATATGCATATTATTGTACTATAAATAAAATGTATAACTTACTAGCCTATTTGTTGGTGTTTATTATTTAGATCATATATAGGGTTTTTCTGTATATAGGTATACATATACATAGTGTAACATAGTTAAAAAAAAAAAAACAATAATAAATTAAAACTAAAAATATTATTGCGTTGGCCGGGAATCGAACCCGGGTCAACTGCTTGGAAGGCAGCTATGCTAACCACTATACCACCAACGCTTGGTGAAGTCAAGAAAGTAGCAGTTGTTTTTAAACAAAACTGAAACCTATAATCCTATATTATCAAATGTTTTTGTGTTGTTTTGTGAGTAACATAACAGTTATCCACATTTATGAAAATATATATAATGGTATTAAACGTAATTTCGTCAATTTCCTCTTTAGATTCATTCAGTTAGCATTAGCCTGCTAACATTTGCTGTTGCATTCAAACACACAAACACACTTTCTAACAGCGTCTCTCCTCGAGCTACTGATTTAGTCTTTTTCACTCTAAAATCCAACATTAGACCTTTGTGATTTTCTGTGTTATTATATTTATTTCTTTTAGCGTTTATCCACTAGTATACTTGTGTGATTTGATCAGATCGGTGTGTATTTTTGTGGTTTATCAGAAGCTAAAAGGCTTTTCATCAGACTATTCACTGCTGGTTCAGAAATGGATTTATTTGATGATCTTCCAGAACCCACAAACGATCCAGGTGGGTTAATTCACACCAATTATATATTTCTAATAACCTTGCATGTGTTATATGTTTAAATGAGTGGTTAAATGAAAATTTGTGGCAGTTAAGTGTAGATGCAGTGCATGCTGCACAAGTCTGGCTTCAGTTTTACCAACACAAGTATCTACAAAATAAAACAATATTGTGCCTAATTTACTTACTAATGTGTTAAATCAATGTGATTATTTTATAAATGCATGCAAACATGAAGTCAGAACACTGCAGAATACGTGAGTGCATGTAAATCTATGTCTGTGTTTCAAATGCTGTCTTAGTAGGCAGCTCACTCATGTTTTGAAAAGTAGCCTGTTTATTGATGCAAAAGCATGTTTTGGAAGTGATGCACCATATCTGTCTGTCTTTTCAGTGTGAGGATTGGTGTTATATGAAGTTTTTTTTAATAGGTCTTGTTAAAGCCAAGCAGCCGGATGAGGGCACAGAGGAGGAACGAGGAGAGAAGAGAAAGAGAGACGACAGCTCAGAGGAGGCAGAGGTGGAAAACCAGAAACAAGAGGAAAAGAAAGTTTGTAAAGGTTTTCAGCTTTCCACACACATTGCGTTGCTGACAGAGAGTGTGTTTGGGGTGTGTGAGTGTGTTTGTAGTGAGAGAGGGAAGATCTGTGATCATCTGCGTCTCTGTTTGTTGTGTTTTAGCAGATCATGTGAAACTGACAGGTTTTGTCTCAGCGAGACGCGGTGAACGAGAGGAAATGCAAGATGCACACATCCTGCTTCCAGACCTTACAGCCAGTGTCAACAACCTCCCCTCACAAGTGTGAGTTCTATCTATCTATCTATCTATCTATCTATCTATCTATCTATCTATCTATCTATCTATCTATATATCTATCTGTCTGTCTGTCTATCCATTCGTCTATGTATCATTCATCCATCCTTTTATCACTCCATTCATCCATCCATCCATCCATCCATCCACCTGTTCAACCATCCATCCGTCGTTTTATCGCTCCATTCCTTTATTATCTATCCATTCGTCCATCCATCCATCCATCCATCCATTAATTCGTCTATCTATCTATCTGCCAGTCTGTCTGTCCGTCCGTCCGTCCGTCCATCCATCCATCTATCCATCTATCTATCTATCTATTCATTTGTCTATGTATCCATTCATCCACCCACCCATCCATCTGTCCTTTTAACACTCCATCCATCCTTTTATCACTCCATCTATCTATCTATCCGTTCGTCTGTCTATCCATCCGTCTATTCATCCATCCATCATCATCCGTCTATCCATTTTACTATCCATCCATTTATTTGTCTATCCATCCATCTATCTATGCATCTGTCCATTTGTCTATCTGTCAATCCATCCGTCTATTCATCCATCCATCATCTGTCTATCCATTTTACTATCTATCATCCATTTGTCTATCCATCCATCAATCTATGTATCTGTTTATTCATCCATCCATCCATCCATCCATCCATCAATCCATCTATCTGTCTATCCATTTTACTATCTATCATCCATTCATTTGTCTATCCATCCATCTATGTATCTATCCATTCGTCTATCTATTCATCCGTCTATCCATTTTACTATCTATCATCCATTCATTTGTCTATCCATCCATCTATGTATCTATCCATTAGTCTATCTATCCATCCGTCTATTCATCCATTCATCCATCCATCTATTTATGTATCTGTCCATTTGCCTATCTGTCAATCCTTACGTCCATCTATCTATCTATCTATCTATCTATCTATCTATCTCTGTGTGTTGTGCAGTTCCCGGCTTGCGTATTTCGCTGTGTTTGATGGTCATGGTGGAGCTCGAGCGTCACAGTTTGCTGCTGAGAATCTCCATCATACACTGGTCAGCAAATTTCCTAAAGGTAAAGCCCATCCGCCTTGATCTTCATCACAGTCTCAGCTACAGTTACGAGCTGTTCCCATAGTAAATTATGATTTGCAGGTGACGTGGAGAATTTGGAGAAGCTGGTGAGGAAATGTCTGCTTGATGCCTTCCGTCAGACTGATGAGGATTTCTTGAAGAAAGCCTCTAGCCAGTGAGTTCTGCTTCATTTTGTCCTGCTGGATATGAAATGAAGCATCTGAGAGTAAGAAAACACTGTATGTGTGTGTGTTTGCAGGAAGCCTGCGTGGAAAGACGGCTCCACGGCCACATGTATGCTGGTGGTTGATGATGTTCTGTATGTGGCAAACCTGGGAGACAGTAGAGTAAGTCAAAACACTAAAAATGTGCTCATCCTCAGGCCATTCAAGATGTAGATGTTTCTTTAGTAGATATGGAGAAATGTAGCATTCCCATCACTTGCTCACCAATGAATCTGCAGTAAATGGGTGCCATCAGAATGAGAGTCCAAACAGCTGCTATAAAAAAAATCACAATAATCCACACCACTCCAGTCCATCAATTAACATTTTGAGAAGACAAAAGCTGGATGTTTGTAAGAAACCAAACCCTTCAAACTGTTGCTAAAATATGAGTTTTTCATTCAGTCTGTTAAAGTACTTGAATATGTCTTTTTGAAACTTTAGGCCTGGAAACCCCTTGAAAATAGCAATATTCCTGAAGAGGAATTTAAAAAACATTGAATCGATTATTTCAGTTAAGTAGTAGTAACTTACTGACAATGTAGTAAGTGTAGTAATGTAGTAAACTCATGACTTCGATCACTCTTTTCAAGTGATTCACTAGCAAATACCATCTAATCAAAAGAGACATTCATTTTCGAATTTCGGCATCGCTTGTAATGATTTTTAAAAAAGCACGTACTGTATAGTGACGGGTGAAATGGAGCTTTTCGAAATGTATAATCAGTTGAACTTTGCGTCGCAATCATAGACTGTAAAAAACATGGACGTAGTGTCAGTGACGTCACCCGTAGGTTTCTGAAGTGCGTTTTTGAAGCAAAAGTTGGGCAGGGCCTGTCGTCGCCATTTTGGAAGCGCGTCACTCCAGGAAAATAGAAAATGGACAAAGAGGCGGGACGTGGGTGGAGCTAAGATGTCTGGTTTTTACATTTATTAAAATAATCCTGATAAAGTAACATCCTAAGAAAAAACAAACGCAATAACACGGCTGAGATGCCAAGTTCAACTGCTGGAATAAGCGGAGGGAATGTGAAGTCTGCCTGACACCTGTCACTCAAGTGACCACGCTCTTAATTATGCAGAATTTTAATGCTTAATATAATTTAAATGGGTGAGTTAGAAAAAAATTCAACCCCCTCAGAGTTGTCATGAAGGGCAAAACTAGCTGTAAAAACCAAAACCACTTTTTGTACCAGGCTGTAAACATGTTTTTATCTGTTATAAAGTTTATACACGTGAACATTTTAACACGAGAGTCTATCCACCTTATTTTGCAACGCGGAAGTGCGCTCGTTTCGGCGAATGTGTAAGACTTCCGATTCATTGGCCTCTATGGGCAAAAGACTAGAAGAATAACAAATGACAATAAACTGTGAATTACTTATGCCACAAACAAGTTTGATCAAATTTTATATTCATGACAGTACATTAAAATAACACGATGAGAAATGACCGTTAAAAAGCAGCGTGACGAGCTGTTTTGTGCCGTTAAAAATCGCTGAAAATGAATGGATGTGAATGCGACCGGAAGTCCCAACACTATGAAGCTGCAATGGCGATTACACGATTACATCAAAAATAAGGTGGATAGGGATTTGCTCCCTTTTGGAGCCAGCCTCAAGCGGCCAGCCGATGAACTGCAGCTTCAGTCACTTCCGTATTGTTTCAAGAGCTAGAGCGGGAGGTTGGCCCTTGGTCGCAATATGAGTCGGCTTCAAATCGCGAATCATTTGATTTAGATCGGGACCATAGAACGGGTTCGCGAATCATTTGATTTAGATGGGAACTTGAATCATTTGATTCATATTTGGAATTCGGTGCGCGTATCGCGAAACATGTGGCTTAGATCAACCCTGCATATCATTCGGAAGGGCTCATCCCTATGCCCTAATCCTTTCAAAGCCAAAGGGTTTACCCTCCGGAGTGAGAGCTTCGAAGGGTTGAAGGGTGTAAGGGTACAAACAACTGTTTCTGGAAGTGCCCTTCTGTGTCATCATCCTATTACCACACGGAGGCGCCGTCATCATGCAAATAATCTGCGCAAAGGATCATGGGCGCCCGAAGTGTCCATCAGTTCGAAATCCTTAATTCCGAGCGGCACTTTGAAGTGGCTAGTTTTGAGGGCGGACAGGCGATAATAAATCACGTTTGAAACGCACCGCAGAACTTCGAAGCGGGTTCATGAATCATTTTGCGAATGAATGATTCGCGATCCACGCTCCGAGTCCTGTTCTGAAATGATGGTTCGCGAATCATTATTCAGATCGAAACTTCGAAGCACGGATCGCGAATCATTTGATTCAGATATGAACTTCGGAATGCGGATCGCGAATCATTTGTTGCAGATCCAGGACTTCAGAGTGGTTTCGCAAATCTTTTTTTTTTTTTTCAGATTTTTTTTTACAGTACAAAACATCAATCCATTAAGGTACAGTACAGTTATAAAAATAAAGAAAAAAGAAAGTACATGTGTTTATTTCTCTTTCTCTTTTTGTTTATGTTTAAGCATCATTGCATACTTTGCCTGTGCTTCTCTTTATTTTTGGCATTTTGTTTTATTAGTATATTTTTATTTATCTATTTATGTTTTTTGAGAATTTGAAAGAGAAGACATCGTTTGATAAGTAAGGTCCATGTTTGAAGTCCTTGAAAATAAAAAAGTAGTGCTTGAAAAGTCATTGAAAGTCCTGGAATTTTATTTTACGGGATCTGTATGAACCCATTTGTTCAGAGCCGTTTTGGACTGTTTTGGCTTGTAAATGGTGCTTGATCTATTATTATGGATTATGGACTGGTCAGGGTTCCCACAGGTCATGGGATTTCTGGAATATCATGGAATTTTAAAAGGTCTATTCCAGACATTTGAAAGTCAGGGAATTTTATATTTATTTTGTCCAAGTCATGGAATATCAGGGATCTTTGTTTGTTACTTGAAATTTTTTGTTTCCATTTATCAAAATTTACATTTTCTATACTGTATTTTGTTTTATTGCATTGTTTCATGTGTTTTGTCTATTGTTATGGTTATGAAAGCTTAAAAAAACAAAAAATAATTTATGTAGAAATAGTACAGAAAATATCTAAGTACATTTAAAACAAAAAAAGTAGTGTATAAGTGTGTTTTGTACTAAAAGCATGTGTGAACAAGTAAATAAAGCTTGCAAATGGATGGATCCATTCATTATAGGTCATGGAAATTCAGCTTTTTAGTCAGTGAAAGTCAGGGAAAAGTTTGATGTTTGGCTTAGAATGGGAACCCTGACTGGTATTTTAGCTGGAGGCAACAGCTTGAACCTAAAAACTCAATGATGGATTTGTTTCTTTTGTCTTCTCTAACATTGATGGACTGGAGTGGTGTGAATTAATGTAATATTTTTATTACATTACATTTTATCTCATTCTGACGGCACCCATTCACTGCAGAGGATCCACTGGTGTGTGATGGAATGACACTAGTGCTGTCAAACGATTAATCGCGATTAATCGCATCCAAAATAAAAGTTTATGTTTACATACTATATATTTGTGTATTGTGTATATTTATTATGTATATATAAATACACACACATGCATTTATATATTAAGGAAAAATATGTTTAAATTGTATACAGGTATAAATATATATACATATAAATATTTTGTTTTACTATATACATGTATGTGTGTGTATTTATATGTACAAAATAAATATACAAAGTAAACACACACAGAGTATGTAAACATAAACTTTTATTTTGGATGCGATTAATCGCGATTAATCGTTTGACAGCCCTAAATGACACATTTCTCCAAATCTGAAGAAGATACAAGAAGACTCATTTACATCTTAGTTGGCCTGAGAGTACATTTTCAGCAAATGTTCACTACTTCTGTAAATGTCATTAAATTAATGCCACGATGCAAAACATCTGTATATTTTGTGTGTGCATTAGGCAGTGCTGTGCCGTTTGGAGCAGGCTGAGGATTCTGGGAAGAGGAAGTGTGTGACTCTGGCTCTCAGTAAGGAGCACAACCCCACCATATATGAGGAGCGCATGAGGATTCAGAGAGCTGGCGGCACGGTCAGGTGTGTGTTTGTGTGGGCCATCAGGAGGGATTCTGGGACATGGGTCATGGGCGATGTAACCGGGTGTGTGTTCACAGGGACGGCCGTGTGCTGGGAGTGCTGGAAGTGTCTCGTTCCATCGGTGACGGTCAGTATAAACGCTGTGGTGTGATTTCCACTCCGGATGTACGGCGCTGTCAACTCAGTCGAAATGACAGGTGGGTTTAACAAAAGAAACACAGTATTTACTAAAAAATTGTTCTCATTATTCAGAATGGTTTTAGTTCTGCAGGACTTTGTTTGGAGGGTTTAGTGTTTTTGTGTGTGTTTTTAGGTTCGTTCTCTTGGCGTGCGATGGGCTTTTTAAAGTGTTTTCTGCAGACGAGGCTGTTCAGTTCGTCCTTAACATCCTAGAGGTCTGTATTTTAAAGCACTTCCTCATTTGTGACCCTGGACCACACAACCTGTCAAAAGGGTCAATATTTTGAAATTGGCATTAATACAGCATCTGGAATAATTTTTTTGAAAAAACTTTGTTTAAAAAAAAAAGTTACTTGAAAAATAAACCTTAACTGAAATAAAATAAAATAAAATATAAAAACCTTATTTTATTATAATCAGTATTATTTTCATTTATTTGAACTTGATGTATTCTAAAATAACACACATAAAAAACTGAAATACAATTTAGTAAAACTTTGTTTTAAAAAACAGTTACTTGAAAAATAAACCTTAACTGAAATAAAATAAAATTTCAAAACTTTATTTTATTATAATCAATATTATTTTCATTTATTTTAACTTGATGTATTCTAAAATAACACAAATAAAAACCTGAAATAAAATTTAGGAAAACTTTTACTAAAAAAATAGTTATTTGAAAAATAAACTTTAACTGAAATAAAATAAAATAAAATAAAATAAAATAAAATAAAATATAAAAAACCTTATTTTATTATAATCAATATTATTTTCATTTATTTTAACTTCTGTATTCTAAAATAACACACACACACACACACACACAAACTGAAATACAATTTAGGAAAACCTTTATTTAAAATAATTATTTGAAAAATAAACTTTAACTGAAATAAAATAAAATATAAAAACCTTATTGTATTATAACCAATATTATTTTCATAACAACTACAAAAAAATTAAATAAAACATAGAAAAACTTTGTTTAAAAAAATTTTATTAGAAGAAAAAAACAGTTAAGGTTTATTTTTCTAATAACATTTTTATTATAACCAATATTTTATTATAATCAATATTATTTTCATTTATTTTAGCTTGATGTATTCTAAAATAACACACATAAAAAACTGAAATAAAATGTAGAAAAACTTTGTTTTAAAAAACGTTTACTTGAAAAATAAACCTTAACTGAAATAAAATAAAATAAAATATAAAAACCTTATTTTATTATAATCAATATTATTTTCATTTATTTTAACTTGATGTATTCTAAAATAACACACAGGAAAAAAAATAATAATAAAATGTAGAAAAAAAAGTAAGTTGAAAAATAAACCTTACCTGAAATAAAATAAAATACAAAAACTTAAATGTAATATAATCAGTATTGTTTTAATTTATTTTAACTTGATATATTCCAAAATAAAAAACTTAAATATATTTATATATAAATAATATAAATAAAAACTTGTATAAAAACTTTTTTTTTTTAAATGTTACTTGAAAAATACACTTGATTTCCATTTACTTTAACTTGATGTACTGAAATAAAAAAATAAATAAAACTGTAAAATTTGCTAACAACTATATAATACAAATAATAAAACCACTACAAAATGACTGGAAAAACAATAATACAAAGAAAAAAAAATCTAAATTATAATAGTATCTTATTTCTAAAATACCACTGCTTTGTGTATTGTATGTTCAAATATTTTTCTTTTTTAGAATGAGACTGTGGAGCAGAAGGAGGGGCAGAGTGAGGAGGCGGGGCTATTTGAGGCAGCTTGTCAGCGATTGGCCAGTGAGGCAGTGAGGCGGGGCAGTGCAGACAATGTCACTGTCATTCTGGTCTCTATTGAGTTCTGAAATAATTTCCATTCAGAATCTTTTCTGTTACACAAACACACACAGATACACATGAATGCATGAATTCAGTGGTAGTAGATGAAATGAAAACGTGGTTTATTTTAGAGATGTTTGAATCTCAACTTTTTTTTCCAAAGCAGGACTTTTGAAAACACTGTGTCAGATTTTAGTATTTGTGCTGTTTGGCAGCAGATACTAAATAATAAACTTTTATACAGTCTCACAATATCTGTGTCCTCTTTGAAGTCCTCTGTGTGTGTGCCAGTGGATAGTTTCATCAAAGCATAATGTCATGTTTTTTGGTTTGTATTTTAAGAGTGAATGTGCATTGATTGTTTACAACATCAGCAATATCAAACCTACTGATACACTTTTGAAAGAGTTTCATTTAATATTTCAGTGCTTTCTTTCTTTTTTTTTTGTTTAGTCAGCAGTTTTGTGTAAATATACGTATGGGTTTGTTTGAACGAGTTTTTAGTGCTCATTTGGGACTTTCTGTTAGATTAGATTTTATTTGATTGTATTGTAAATATTCTTTTATTTATGATGTTTCATCTTATTTTACCTATTTTATTTTATCCTATTATATTTTCTTATTTTAGATTTTGTTATTGTATTGTAAATGTTATTTTGTTTTTGTTTTATTTCATTTTTGTTTTTCTTATTCGACTCTATTCTGTTATTTTTATTTTATTTGTTGTTACATTTAGTTTTAGTTTAGTGTTAAGATGTTATTTTTGTTTTATTTCATTTATAACAATTATTCACATCTTTTTATTGTGTTCTATTTAATTTAATGCTTTATTTTATTGTATTTGACATTTTATTTAATTTTTTATTTATTTATTTTATTTATTTTATTTTATCCTATTATATTTTAGTTTTGAATTTCTCTTGTTTTAGATTTTGTTACTGCATTGCAAATGTTATATTATTTTTGATGGTTTTTTTTTACCCTTTTGCTTTAATTTTTGTTTCATTTTATTTTTTATTTTATTTATTGTTATATTTAATTTTATTTTGGATTTTATTTAATGTGTTATTTTTGTTATTTTATTTAGAAAAAATATTGACATAATGTTTGTTTTATTTTTTATTGTGTTCTATTTTATTTGACTTTTTTATTTAGTTTCATGTCATTTTACTTATTTTATCCTATTATATTTATTTTGTATTTTTTCTTGTTTTAGAGTTTGTTATTGTATTGTAAATGTTATTTTACTTCTTTTAATTTTTACTTATTTTAGATGTTATTTTATATTTATTTAATTTTAGTTTGTTTCAATTTATTTTTATTTTATTTGTTGTTGTATTTAATTTTATTTTAGATTTTTTAATGTTATTTTTGTTTTATTTCATTTATAATAATTATTCACATCTTTTTATATTTTAGTAATTTTTCTTGTGTTAGATTTTGTTATTGTAGTGTAAATGTTATTTTATTATTTATTTTAATTTTTATCTATCTATCTATCTATCTATCTATCTATCTATCTATCTATCTATCTAATCTATCTATCTATCGCTTTTATTTTATTTTAAAGTTCATGCTTTTATTTTGAAAATACCAGACCGGACATCCTTTACGGGGTTGACTTCCGACACCGGAAAAGGGATTCACATCAACATGATCAAACACCTCCGCAGCTGTCAACACAGCTCGACACTGACTCATACACCGCAAAGAGCTTTAATTATATGATTTCATTAATTTAATCGCTTCCAATCCTCGGGCTATGTTTATTATCTGCAGCGTGTGATGCAGCGCAGGTTTCCTGTCAATCTGTCAGTCAGTGGGTGTTTATGAAAGAGAAATAACGGCTCACGGATGATGATCTGCACCGGAGACAGTGATGCGGTGATGCTTTCAGCGCTCTGTGTGTTTGTGCTTCAGGCCTCAAGCAGGAATCGTTCGTGTCTGGATAATGTTTTATAGTGCGTCAAAGAATTACAAACACTGAGTTTATAAGGACAGAACGAAACATGGACACTTTCCTGGACTTTGAGGAGTGCATCAGAGACTCTCCTGCGTTCAGGTATCAATATCTCATTCATAACAGACCTTTTAACAGTCTGTTAAAATACGTTTATGAAATGTGTCGTGATGGGTAGTTGACATTATATGCTATACTCCATTTAAAACTATCTAAACAACATTTTAATTAAAATTACTACATGGTATACATGTGTAATTAATAATTCATTCGTCACACTGCAAGTCTTGTACTGCAGAAAAAAGAACTAAATAATGTAAAATGAAGATGCCATGTGTGACCCCGGACCACAAAACCAGCCAAAATGGTCAGTTTTTAGAATAAATAAGCTTTCCATTGATGTATGGTTTGTTAGTATAGGACAATATTTGGTAGAGATACAACTATTTGAAAATCTAAATCTGAGGGTGCAAAAAAATCAAAATATCGAGAAAATTGCCTTTAAAGTTGTATAAAAGAAAAAAATGCATATTAATAATCAAAAATTAAGTTTTTATATCTTTACGGTAGGAAATTTACAAAGTATCTTCATGGAACATGATCTTTACTTAATCTCCTTATGATTTTTGGCATAAAAGAAAAATATCTGTGGCTAGATAGTGTATGTGCTGTCTAGGACCAATGCAGTTTAATGTGTTTGCAGGCAATCTCTGGATAAATGCGAGAGTGACGTTGCAGAACTGGAGAGTCGTGTGGAGAAAGTAAGATATTGCAACATTTTAAAGGGATCATATTAATTTTTACAGCATTTATTTTTTCACTTTAATTCTTTATTTTTGTTTCGTGTGTTTGTTAATGTTTTTATATTATATTTATTGTAGTAATGGTTTTATATTGTATCTTACTTGATATTTTTATTCTATTATAGTTATGTTTTATATAATTTTTATTTTCTATTTTATTATATTATTATATTTTACTTTGTTTTTATTTTATAGTATCCAGTATATTATTGTATTATATGTCGTTATCGTCATGTCTTATATTTTACTTTATTTTTTGTTTTATATTTTGTTATTCTATTTAAAATTTTAGATTATATACTTTAGTCATATTTTATATTACAGTTAATACTTTATAATGTATTTTATTATAGTAATTTTTGCAGTATACTTTACTGTATATATTTTTAATTTGTTTATGGTCATGTTTTATACTATATAAATGTTATATACTATATAGAGTATTTACTTAATTTTTGTTGGATAGTATACTGTTTTTATATTTTATTATAATCATATTTTATATTATATAATAGTTTAATTATAATAGTTGTTAATTTATAATATATATAAATATTATTTACATAATATTTTTGATTAATTTTTTACATATTTTAGTCACATTTTATATAGTTTTTACTTTATGTATTTTATTATAGTCATTTTAGTTTACATTATTGTATTTTTTATATTTTATTGTGGTCATGTTTTATATTATATTTTACTTTATATTTTTATTTTATATTTTATTATAGTAACACTGAGTAGTATACGTTACTGTGCATTTTTATATTTTAATATAATCATATTTTATATATTTGTTTATTTTTATATTATACTTTATTGAAGTCATGTTTTATGTGATACGTTAATTAATTAATTAATTTATTTATGTATTTTTAGTCATATTTTATATTTTAGTTTAGATATTTTTTTCATGATCACTCACTTCCATATATATCTATAGTACTTCCTCCATATTACCTCACCATGACTGAACCACCAAACATTGATATGTTAATGTGGTTTTTTGAGTGCTGAAAGTAAATTTTGAATTGAGCTCTGAAAGTAAATTTCCATAGTACATCAAATGCCCAAAATTCTCTATAAAATGATTTTCTCATTATCCTATGAGCAAAACACCTTTCATCTGTACAGGTGATGAAGCTCTGTGGTCAGATGGTGGAGGCGGGTCAGAACTACACCTCCTGCAATCAGCTTTTCCTGTCCGGCCTGGCCGAGTTTACAGCGTATCATAAGAGCGACGGCGTTATTCTGGTGAGCACTGATGTCTGATGGGTCAAGCTCTTTGGCCAGACCTCTCATGTTAAGGTAGCATTGACCTCTCTTTGTTTGTGTTTCTGTAGAATTGTCTGCGTCAGTTCAACCAGGGCCTGCAGGAAATGATCCAATTTCAGACGGTGAGTGTGTGCTAAATGCATACACTGTATAAAAAAATAAATAAATAAAAAATAAACACAAATTGTTGAGTCAACTTAAAATAACTTGTTACCCTGCTGCCTTAAAATGTTAAGTTCAGTCAACTCGAATAATTTCATTCAAGTTGAAATGTTAAATTGTACTAAGTGACAACTCAGCTATTCGAGTTGAATAAACTAAAAAGAAATGTTTGTTAAACTTAACAGCTGTGTGTGTTACTCGGCCGCCTTAAAATTGGTAATTGTAAGTTGAATCAGCTCAAATATCTAAGTTGTCACTTAGTAAAACGTAACATTTCCACTTGACTAAACTTTTTTTGAGTTGACTGAACTTAAAATTTTAAGGCAGCCAGGTACCAAATTATTTTAAGTTGACTCAACAAATTGTATTTTACAGTGTAGTTCTCTTTGTGCTTGTGCAATGTCAAACACATGGAAGCCTGTTTCCACCACTGAATAAAAAATAAAAAAACTAATTGCAGCTTTCTATCTTATAATTCAGACATTTTTCTACAAATTGTGAGATAGAAATGCGCAGTTCTGAGTTTTTTTTTTCTCACAAGTGCAAGTTTTCATCTCGAATTACTTCGCGAATTGCGAATTTATATTACACAGTTCAGATTTTTTTCTCACAATTGTGAGTTTACATCTCACAATTCTCACAATTCAATTTTTTTTCAGAATTGTGAAATATAAACTCACAATTACGAGTACTTCCCGAATTTCGAGTTTATATCACACAATTCTTATTTTTTTCTCATAGTTGTGAGATATAAAGTCACAATTGCGAGTAAAAAAAATCAGAATTGCGAGATATAAAGTCAGAATTGCGGGATACAATCTCACAATTGAGAGATGTAATTGTGCAATTCTGACTTTTTTTCTCACATTTGCCAGTTTACGTCTCAAATACATCTCAAATTACTTCCCGAATTTCAAGTTTATATAACACAATTCTCACTTTTTTTCTCACTATTGCAATTTTACATTTCGCAATTCTGACTTTTTTTCTCAGAATTGTGAGATATAAAGTCAGAATTGCGAGATATAAAAAACGCATTTGTGATTTTTTTTTTTTTTTTTTTTTTTTGTTTGTTTGTTTTGTTTTTTGCAAATTGTGATTTTACATCTCAAAAACATCTCAAATTACTTCTCGAATTGCAAGTTTATATCACAAAGTTTTTTTCTCAGAATTCTGACTTTTTGTCTCGCAATTCTGATTTTATATCTCACAATTATGAGAAAAAAAGTCAGAATTGCGAGATGTAAACTCACAATAACCTTTTAAAAAAAATTATTCAGTGGCAGAAATGGCTTCCATACAAACATGTACTTGTGCATTATATTTTTATATTTTTTTTTGCAGATGCTGTTTGACCAGACTCAGAGAGCCATTACCCAGCAGCTCACAAACCTGCTTTCACAGTATGTCTCATCACACACACATGCACTCTTTCGCACACTTTTACTGCAAGCCAGCGGATCATTCTGTTTGGTTGTTATATTATGTAACTAATTTGTATATAGTTTGTTTATTTGCACTGTTCTTTTCTGTTGCGCTCTGTATATTTCTCTCTCATTTTGTGTGTAGTTTGTGAATAATTCGGACTGTTTGTATTTTTGTTGCACAACACAATTTGTGCAATTGTTTTCACTACTTGCTGCACTGTTTGTTTATTGTTCATACTCAGATTAGGAATATATTTATCTGAAAAACTAACTTTTTTTTTTATGTTATGTTATTATATAACACTGTTTACTCCTGAAACATTTTTGGACACACCTATAGTGTCAATAAAGTAAATAGGCCTGTTTTTCACTGAAAAGCGTCTGTAATAATATTGTAATAAATGGTTATAACTTGCTTGGGGAATGTTATATGGAGACAAAATGTTATTTGGAAGTGCAAAACACCTAAATACAATTTTCTAAAGACAATAATCCAAATGTCAGGAGTTTTTGTTTGAGTACACAGTAAAAAAACACCAAATTGTTGCTTTAATTTTTTCTTAAAATTCAAGAAATGCACTCATTTTGACCTGTGACTTTAAATTAGCTAGACATAAAGTTCAAGTTCTCCTGTTTACAATTTTATATGGCACTTGATGCTCACTGATAGAATAGGTCTGAAAAAACTAAGAAAAAGTAAATGTTCTAGGTCTTAACGGTTAAAGCATAATGGTTTGTTCTGTGACAGGTTTATGCCACAGATTCGCGACACTCGCCGTGAGTTTGTCCGGATTGGCGACGATCTCGATGCCACTGTTGTGAAAAATGCTCAGGTCAGCCGACAAAAACCCGCTGATGCCGAACGAGCGACTCACCTGCTGCTCGCCACGCGCAAATGCTACCAACACTTCGCCCTGGACTACTGTCTGCAGGTACGTCAAATAATATTATGCATTTTATAGCATTTGGTTATGAGTGTTACTTTATTATTCTTGAGCGACTATTATAGTTTTTATTAATATTTTGAATGTTTTTATTTTATATTTTCAGTTTAATTTTAGTTAACATTTTAGTAATTTTGCCTTTTTATTAGTTTTTTTTAATATCTATGTAGTTTTTATTATTTTTTTTATTTCAGTTTTAGTTATTTTAGTACAGGGTAAACTAAACAAAAATGAGAAATGTTGCCTTGGCGACTACATGAAAATAAATAATAGAAATAAATCATTTTTGTAATTTAGCTGTGTTTTGTCAGGTTGTTGTTATTTGCATATTTCAGTTTTAGTTTTAGTTACTACATTGAGTTTTTTAGATTTATATGTTCAATTTTTATTTTCATTTTAGTTCATGTTTTAGTAATTTAGCTGTTTTTTGCAATTTAATTTTTTTAATTAAATATGTCTATAATATAGTTTTTATTCATTTGTATTTCAGTTTTAGTTATTTTTGTACATCATCTTAAACTAAATGAAAATGAGAAATGTTGCCTTTGCAGCTGGATAAAAAAAAAGTTTAAGTTTAATATATATATTTATATTTCCATTTTCATTTTATTTGTATTTTTTTTGTAATTTAGCTGTGTGTTTTTTCAGGTTATTGTTGTTGTTGTTATTATTATTAATATTATTATTATTATTGTTATTGTTTTTTAGTATGAATGTTTTTATTTCAGTTTTTGTTTTGGTTACTACATTGAGTTAAAGTATATAAAAATAATATATTTTGTATATTGTATTTTTTTAATTTTGTATTTATTTTTAGATTTTCCATTTTCAGTTTAATTTTAGTTAACATTTTAGTGTTTTTGCCTTTTTATTAGTTTTGTTTTTAAATATCTATGTAGTTTTTATTTTTTATTTTTAATTTCAGTTTTAGCTTTAGTTATTTTAGTACATGTTAAAATAAGCACAAATTTAAAATGTTGCATATAATAATAATAATAATAATAATAATAGTAGTAGTATTAATATTTTTTCCCCATTTTAATTTTATTTTTGTTATTTTTTTGTAATTTAGCTGTAATTTTTTCTTGTTGTTATTATTATTTTTTTTTATTATTTTTTTTTTTCTGAATGTTTTTACTTTAGTTTGTTACTTTAGTACATCAAGTTAAAGTATATGAAAACAAGACATTTTTTTCTTGACAGCTTGATTAAAAATGAGTTTAAGGTTTTTTAATATTTAATTTATATTTGTCAACATTTATTTTATTTCCAGTAAAAAAATGTTTTTTTGATTTTAGTTTTAGTTAGCTATAATAACCCTGGCACATATATAATCTATAGTCAAACAAAACCATTTATTTTTGTAGTTTTTCATCATAATTTTCTGACCTGTACAACTAAGCAGGCTGTTGTTGATGCTACTGTACCTTTAAGACTAAGACAACTCAGGGCGTGGCACTAAATACTAAATGATATATATATTATAATAATGAGCTTATGATTGTGTTGTCAAAATCATGCTGTTTTTGCATAAAAATGTTCTGGGTGACTGTAGAGGGAGTTTTGAGTTCAGAATGTAAGAGTATTGGCAGAAGAGTGAAGTTTTTCTTTATGACATCATCATGTCAGCAGTTGCAGGAATGAAGCTGATTGGCTGCTTCATCTTGTTTGGTTTGACTCAGATCCTGTTTACTCTGGACTGACATACTGAACTCTGATTCCAAACATGGCACATGTTAAACATCACCCTTACATCATATGATACCATCAGCTCTGATGAAAATCTCTGATAATGTCATTATCACTATATATATATATTTTTAAATTCATGTATATATTTTATTATTTTACAGGGGAGAAATTTGACCAGATAATTTTTTCCAGTACATTATTTTATTAAGGAGAGAAAAAATATTTTAATAATAATAAAAAAACATAAACATAAATATAATATTTAGTATTTATTTTTAGATTTTTGTTTATTTATTCAGTGGATTTTTAAAAAAATGTATTAGGGAGATATTCATGCAGAGCAAAGTAAAAGTTTTTTTTAAATTTTTAATTTCATTACTTTATCAGGAAGAAATTTTCCCCAGAACATGAGTGAAATGTATTGTTTTTCTTTGTTCTTTTCCTGCAGTTGAATAATTTCAAGGTCCAACAGAAGCTGGATATTCTGAACTCGGTGAGCTGTTAATCAGAAAACTGGGTTTGTAAATACAATAACGCATTGTAAACTGTCTTAAAAGCGTCTTTTTGTTTTTTTTCCCTCAGGTCTTCTCGTATTTTCACGCTCAGTACACGTTTTTTCACCAGGGATTCGATTTGCTAAGAGATCTAGAACCGACCATGAAGACGATGGCCTCACAGGTCACTTATAAACACAACAGACACACAACAGACTGCACACACAGTGTTTGATTACTCATGTGTTATGGATATTGGACTTAAATATGAGTAATATCTGTGTGCAGCTCTCTCAGCTATCTTCTGACTGCACCGCCAAGAGGAAAGACCTGGAGAACACACACCTGCTCGTCCAGCAGAGGGTGAGATAATTACATTAGCTATAAAATACTGATGAGCACATTAAAAACTCTAGTTTTGAGTTCATTTATATGCTAGTGCAAAAGTAAAAATACATTTTCAGCAGAATTTGCAGTTTTTTTTCTTCCAGAAAACCTAAAAATATTGATATCATCATCTCACTTCAATGAAATGATTTCTGGAATGAGAACTTCACTAAATTATAAACACCACATACTGCTAAAAAAAATACAAAATTACCTAGTATTTTTGTCTGTTTTTCAATTACAAATGTGACCAAATGGACAAATGGACCCTGTATGGTTTGTTATTTGGCCAAGAAAAAACTATTTGAAAATCTGGAATCTGCAGGTGCAACAATAAAAATACTAAATAAATACTGAGAAAATCGCCTTTAAAGTTGTCCAAATTAAGTTCTTAGCAATGCATATTACTAATCAAAAATTATATATTTATGGTAGGAAATTTACAAAATATCTTCATGGAGCATGGTCTTTACTTAATATCGTAATGATTTTTGGCATAAAAGAAAAATCAATCATTTTGACCCATACAATGTATTTTTGGCTATTGCTACAAATAAGACTGGTTTTGTGGTCCAGGGTCAGAAATATCAAAAAATTCTTAATACAAGATGCATTTGCTTGAGAAGAAAAATTAATTAAGATATTAAACCTTAAAAAAGTAATCAAAATTTAGTGAGTTGATGTTTAAAACAAGAAATAAAAATCTATCAGTGGGGCAAAAAAAATAACAAGATTATTTTTGTATCTCACTGACGGATATTTTTTCTCGTCTTAAGCATAGAAAAAAAAATCAGTAAACGATGTGCAATCTTCAGTCATTTTGCAAGTGAATGTGTCTTCATTTAGAAATGCATAGATATTTGTAAACAAGGCAAAAATACTGAGGAAGAAAACCATTTTTTAATCATTAGTAATGATTAGAACCATGGTTATTTATATTAAAAATATTTAATAAAAAAAAAATATATAGCTGCAAGCAGCAATTACTGGACCAAGCACTAGGCAAGGGAAGCATCAGACCAATTGCAGCAATGAGTAATTAAAGCCATTTTAAGGTGATTTTAGTCAAAATGGGTAAAAAAATAAATAAAATAAAACAACCACTAGTAATAAAATATGATTTACTTTTGACCACAAGGTGGCACTGTCTCACAACGTTTTGAGCACTTTCAGGTCATGATTTCAATGGTACATACAAAGTTTTGTAATCATGGTACACCAATGCATTGGTAAAAATGTAGCATTTTATATCATAATACTCAGTTTCATGTTTTGTTCACTTATAGCGCTACCAAGAGGCACGATCCCACCAAATTCTTTATGTGTCCTTAGAGTGTGCTCGTGTGTGTCAAATTTGGTGAAAATATCTCATTTTGTTTATAAAGAGTTATAGACATTTTTATATATGAGAAGAGAAAAAAATGACAGATGGCTGACTTTGTTTGCATTTTTTTGCCACTTACTACTACATTTTGGCAATTGGGCATTATATAATATAGCATATAAACGGCAAGCTATGTTTACGAATTTCCTACGGTGGTTTTGTGTCGATAGTATAGCATTTTACTACAAAATTCAAAATGGCTGACACTCGGCATGATGCGCCGAATTTAAAGAGACCAGTTTTGTGATTTTTGGCCAAACCATTCAGAAGTTATACGCAAAACGTTATACGTTATGCATCTCCTGACCACTAGGTGACACTGCGCCGAAACATTGCAGGTAGTCTCAGGTGATGCTTGTTATAACCCACACCAAGTTTAGTCTCAATACGCCAAACCTTTGCAGAGATATAGCCTCACATCTAGCCAATTTTGGTGAAAATCAGACAAACTGTCTAGGAGGAGTTCAAAAAAGTATTTTTTTCAAACAATTAAAAATAGAAAGAAAAAAAAACCCTAAACCTTACAATTTTTGAAGAAGAAAAAAAATTTTTTCTTCTGTGCCTTACGGTTTAGAAGTTATTAGCATAAACAAAGTGAAATTTGGACAAGTGGTGGCGCTAGAGAGTTTAAGTTAGAGACTCCAAATTTGCTCTAGTTAATGTTGAGACATCAGTGTGCCAAATTTCACAACTTTTCCACAAGCGGTTCAATGTGCTGCTGTAGACTCGAGTGGAAGAAACAGAAGAGGAAGAAGAAAGCCAACAGATACAATAGGTGCCTCCGCACCTTTGGTGCTTGACCCCCAATGACAAAAAGACAACAACTTAAGTGAACTAAAATGAATATGAAAACAGAAAAACTAAAATGGACAAATTATGAACAAAAATATAATCGTGTATCGATATTAATGACACAACACTGTTTTTAACTTTTTAAATGTGTATATGTCAACATAGTAATATGGTAAGATTACTAGGCATAAGGCAATGTGTTTTTGGAAATTAATATTTTGATCATGCGTGTTTGTTAATGATTGTGTGTTTAGGATGCGTCTGGAGAAGCGGTTATTGTCTGTAATCCATCTGACGGAGGAACGATTCAGGGCTACCTGTTCAAACGCTCACGCAAGAAGAACAAGACCTGGAAGAGGTGAGAAAACAAGTGTTATTTTACTATCACTGAGGTACTATCATAGCTTTTATTATTTTATTATACTATCGTAGTTTTAATTATTTTAGATTTTCTACTATATTATTTTTAGTTATTATGCATTTTATTTAGGGCTGTGAATCTTTGGGTAAACAGAATAAGGCTTCGATTCGATTCAAGAGCGTTTTTTGCAAATTCAGAACGATTCGATTCAAGACGATTCACAATAAAATTCTATGCAATTAAATAAACGTTTCGATTTTGCTTTCTTTAAGTGTATTTGCAGGATTATTTTAATGCTTCCCTTTAATTCTTTATTTGCTTAGTCAGGGGGCAAATTACATAAAACATACATAGGGCATATATAGAAATTTACCCTAGTGAAAAGTAATATATTTAAATATATGTATTTCAAACTAAGTATAAGTAGTTCAAATCTATTAGGATACTTACTGATATATCCCTCAAGATATATTGATATAAAAATTATAGCTAAACTTTAATTTTTGAGTAGACTACTGTGCACAATGCACTTTTCTTAATAAGCCTAAAATGTGTTTTAATGTCACTATTGCTGAGGATTGTATGGTCTTGGAATAATAAAGTCTTGGCATGCATGATATTTAAAGTGTACCTGAAATATACTTGCAATAGTTTCTTTGCATGATATGAGCTTCTTTATCCTATTTTTATAAAATAAAATACTACAGCAGTTAAACATTTTCCTCCTGTCAGCAAATGATGATTCTTAGGATGTGGTAATGAACGCAACTTTCATGCATCTGACTGACAGATAAACTTCGCTCTGTTATATCAAGGTTGTTGTTAACGCTGTGGTTATTTCAACCGCTTCGTACTTTCGTGTTTAATGACATTAAGTTAAAAGTCTTTTAAATCAATTACTGGCCGAAATTCGTGATTCACGATTCAAAAATCCATGTTTGAAGATTGATGCATATAGATCATCAGGTTTTGTAATCGATGCATCGAGAAAACAAGTGAATCGTTACACATCTAATTTTATTTCAAGTAACAAAAATGTTTTCTTGGTTTTAGTTTTAGTTATTTATCATAACCTTGAAGAGGTTCTTTATCTGTTTACATTATCATATCAAAGACAAATGCTAAAATGATTAATTTGATTTAATTAATCTCTTAGGTGCTGGTTTTCCACTGAAAATAATCAGTTAATCTACTCCAAATCACACAAGGTAAACCATCATATATGTCAGTCTAGAAGTGAATTATAATGTTTTCCCGTTTCACATTTTGTGTGTGTTTATGTTTCAGGAACAGCCAGTCGTTCTGTTTGATGATCTGCGTCTGTGTGCAGTCAAATCTCTTGATGTGATCGATCGCCGTTTCTGTTTTGAGCTGCTGTCGGTGCAGAAGTAAGATGATAAAACACACCCATCAGTCCACCTGCACTGAAAACAATTGTAGGATTTACTTTTAAACCATTTCCACCTAGAAATTGCTAGTACATTTTATAAATAATTACAAAGAAACAGCAAGAAACATTGAATTACACATTAAATTTTGTAGTAAAAAAACTAAAATTGTATTTTCTTGTAAAACATTCTCCAATAATCTCGTTTTATTTACAATTGAATTACATTTTCTCTACTTATTGTGTCTGTAAAATCTGTCATCTTGGCTGGCAGAGCTAATGAGCTGTAACAGACGAAAATAACCATCATTTTTACCCATTCTGTCAAATATTGTGCTTCAAAGAGCAATACTAGTTGTAACTTGTCTATAAATTGGCAAATGACCATGCACTTTGCAGAGGCTACCACTCTCCGCTGATTATCCCTTACTTATAATAGTAAGTACAGTCATGGCCAAACAATTTTCTGAGAGAAGTGTTGCATTTTCTGACAGAATAGCAAGGGTGCCAATATTTTTGGCCATGACTGTATATGTAACATGTGTAACAAGGACACCTTAAAATAAAGTGTTACCTTTGCATTTTCTGCAATATTATAAATCGGGTAGCTGCAGTCCAGCCTTTTAGTTGAATGATGACCATTTATCAGATTTGTTTTTTTATTAAAAGACTGTCAGGAGTGTGTGTGTGTGTGTGTGTGTGTGTTAGTAATTGTGTGTTTGTGTGCACAGGTGTTGTGCGTTACAGGCTGATTCGGAGGAGCTGAAGTTGGCATGGATTAATGCTGTTCAGGGCTGTATAGACTTGGCATATCGCGATCAAGTAACAGATCAAAACACTCAGGTACAACACACACATTTGTACATATATACTTGAGTATTTTGATATACATATATACAGTGAGGGAAAAAAATTATTGGATCCTCTGCTGATTTTGTATTTATTATTTGCCTCTTGCAAATCTACATAAATTGTTTTATATCTTTTTCAAATATTTTCTCAAATTTGTATTTGTTATAATCCAGTTTAACAAAAGGTATTATTTGCATGTCATTTGCATATTGTGTGTGTTTAGGTGAAAGAAAACTCCGCCCCTGCTCCTGTTCCGGACCCGCCCCCTCACCCCCCTGCTCTGGGTGTGGCTCTCCGTGGCAACGGTAACCAGCGCTGCTGCGACTGTGGGGAGGCGGAGCCTCGCTGGGCCAGCGTTAACCTCGGCATCACCATGTGCATCGAGTGCTCTGGGATCCACAGGTGATGTCTGATCAGAGTCCTGCTGCATTTAAAATGACACACTATACACTATGCTCTATGCACTGTATACTCAACCGTCTAGTGTGTGAATCATATCAGGTTATTTTGTTATCCAACATCAGAGACAGATAGCTGCTCCACTTTAAGAGCATAAGTAAAGCTGTGACAGTGCATAAAGTGTCCAATATTCCACACTTTATTTTTTAATTAATTAAGTGCATCATCTGGGCATTTGAAGTACACTTTTTTTTACTATTTATACTAAAAATGGTGCACGAGTATGCAAATTGAAACACACCTTAAATGTTGAAGTCCAGGGTTATCTTAGTTAATTAAAACTACAACCATAACATTATTATTACTTGAAATAAAATTAAAAAAAAAATGAAATAACAAATCTTACATTTATTCTGTTTCAGCTAGTTGCATGAAAACATATCTAATTTTTTTAAATTTTCCTTTTTTTGAAACTGAAACTGAAATAACAATGAATAAAAACGGTATAGATATTTAATATAAAAAAGTAATAAAAATGGCAGAAACATACAACTAAAATTAAAATGAAAGATGAGAATTTATATTAAAAAAAACAAAAACTAATTAAAAAAAAAAAAAATTATTCAATCTTTTAATTGATTTGCAAATGGAAAATTTGAATACTATTTTTAAATTCTATATATTTTATTCATTTAGATTTTATTGTGTATTAATATATTAAATATAAAATTAATATTTTTCATTGTCTATTAACAGTACAGAAACTAGATTCTAGCTTATTTTCTTTTTCTTTTTGGTTTATTAAACAAAAACTGAAATAACAATTAATAAAATCTGTATAGATATTTAATATAAAAAAAATAAAATGGCAAAAATATACAACTAAATTACTAAAACTAACTAAAATTAAAACAGAAGATATGAATTCATATTTAAAAAAATATATATATGTACATATTAAAAGTTTTAATTGAGTTGCAAATGAAAATTTGAATTATACTATTAATTATTATACTGTTAATTATAATGCAGCAAAAATTCAAGGTTTTTGGTTTGTGTTGACAGGAGTCTCGGCGTTCACCTGTCCAAAGTTCGATCGCTTACTCTTGATTCCTGGGAGCCAGAACAGTTAAAGGTTTGTCATTCGGTCCGAATGTCCTGATTTTATTTTTATAAACATCAATTTAGCTCTTACAGCACTTAGTGGCAGTTTTAAATCATCAATGGCAAACAGCAGGCAACGCTAAATGTAAATATGACTAAATAACATTAATTTTAACTGTAGTCTTAGGTGTTTTTATTACTAGTCTTAGCTGTTTAATGCATCTGAGCATTTATTCTCACTTCTGATTTACCATTGTTTGATCATTGTCTTCATCTCTGCTCCCACAGCTGCTGTGCGTTCTGGGTAATGAAGTCATTAATGGCATTTATGAGCGTAACCCAGCAGATGGACTGCAGAAGCCCAGTGCAGACAGTCCACGGTACGAAACAGGAAGTGTCTGTTTCACACACGTATGTTGTTATGTAAAGTGCTTTGAATGTATAAATGATTTTTTCTGTCTCTATCAGGCAGGACAAAGAACAGTGGATTCGGTTTAAGTATGTGGAGAAAAGGTTTGTGACACGTGAACCCGATGGTCCTGATCCTGGTGAGTGTGTTTGTGTTGTTTATCTTTTATAAATGTTGTTTTATATATTTTTTTTAAAATATAAAACATATCATATGCTTTTAATAAATATTCATTTTTTAATTAAAATAGTAATTCATATTTAAAATTATTATGTGAATTTTGTGATTTATTTTTTTTTTAAAAAAATACAATATAATATTTTAATATTAAGATATATTGTAATTCATATAAATAATATTTTATCTTTAAAATAATAATTTTTATTTTTAAATTATTTAAATTAAATAGTTTATCTTTTATAGAGAGTTTTTTTATATTATTTTAAATATAAAACCTCTCATATTCTGTTAATATTAACATTTATTATTTTAATGAATTATTTTTATAATTAAAATACAATATAATATAATTAAATAATAATATTATAATATTTTAATATTAAGATATATTTTAATTAATATAAATATTTTATTTTAAAATGATTTTAATAAAATTGTTTCTTATAAATATTTTTATATTCTTTTAATAGAAAACATCTTATAGACTATTGATAATTAATAATGTTATAATTAAAATACAATTTTTATTTATAATTATTATTTGAATTAATAATAATTTTGTTATAAAGTATTTTATTAATTAAAATATAATATAATTAAATAATATAAATTATTTAGTTAAAATATAATATTGATATATTGTAATTCATATATGAAATATTGAATATTATTTATAAGAATTTTAATATAAAATAATTTTTATTAAATTGTTTAACTTTTATAAATATTTATATTCTTTTAAATATAAAACATCTCATGCTGTTGATAAATAGTAATGTTAATATTTTTTATAAAGTATATTTTTAATTAAACTAAAATATTATACAACTAAATAATATACTTGTTTTAATTCAAATGTAATATTAAAATAATATTTTAATGAAGATATATTTTAATTAACCTATATAATATTTTATCTTTAAAATGGTAATTTTAATTGTCAAACTATTTTTATTATAATACAATTATTTTTATTCACTTATAAAGGTATTTTAAATAATTAAAATAATATTGTGAAATTAAAATAAAATTGAATTAAACTATATATATATTATTATATTATTATTATTATTATTATTATTATTATTATTATTATTATTTATTTATTTATTTATTTATTTATTTATTTATTTATTTTTAATAGATTTAATAAAATTGCATGACATTTAATTTCATTTAATTTAAAATGATTTTAATTGTAATAATTATTTGTACCATTGATTAATTGTAATAAGGATTTTAATTGTAATAATTTTCATCGTAGAAACGGTAAAGTTGCGGGCCGGTGAGAGACTGTATCAGGCGTCACTAAGCGGTAATCTTGTTGCCATGGCAACAGCGCTGGCGGAGGGTGCGGAAGTGAACTGGAGTAATCCAGAGCGGGACGGACGGACGGCTCTGATTGGTTCAGCCGTCGGGGTGAGTGACAGCCGTGAGTCGATCGCTGTTAAATGTGTGAATTTTGCTATTTAATCATTGATGTTGTTTGTGTTTTCTCTGGCAGGGCTCTCTGTTGGCCTGTGAGTTTTTGTTGCAGAATGGCGCTAATGTGAACCACAGAGATCAACACGGACAGGGAGCTCTGCACGCCGCTGCCACCTATGGACACACGGGGTACATTATGTCTGGATTATCAGTACAATTTTGTCCACTGAAGAGCTCAAAACATTTATTAAACAAGTAAAAGAGCCTGTTTCAATTTTATGTGAGTTTTGAGGTAATGCTGTTCTGTGATTGGTCGCTTCAGGCAGGTGTGTTTGCTGCTCAAGAGAGGAGCCAATCAGTATGCAGCTGACGAAAAGGGAAATGATCCACTTAGTATCGCCATAGAAACCGCCCACGCTGACATTGTTACTTTGTGAGTGATCAGAGTGTGTGTTTGTGTGTGTGTTTGTGTGTGTGTTTGTGTGTGTGTTTGTGTGTGTGTGTGTGTGTGTGTGTGTTTGTTAGTTAGAAATCATAATAATACTGTCTGTGTGTGTGTGTGTGTGTGTGTGTGTGTGTGTTTCAGGTTGAGAATGGCTCGAATGAATGAGGAAATGAGGGACTCAGAGGGATTCTTTGGATCTGTTGGTAAGTACTTATTTAGGCTTTTCACACTTGAAATTGTTAACCCTGGGTTATCCTAAACCCCGGATAAATGGAATCCTAGGTTATCTGTAATCACGTTTCACACTGCTCATACTATACCTGGGATTATCTGTTAATCCTGGGTATTCATTAGCAGACGTTTCACACTGTACATTCCTAAACCCCGGGTTAACGTTCTTATTTGCAGTGTCTCTGTCACTGATTGGGCCCGCGTTAACCTCCCTGGGCTGAGTTGCGTCCTATATTGTGACGACGATAGCCAAAGATATTGTTAAAAGTAGTAGAAGTAGATTCGTGTTTCGTCGTCTCCGAGAGCGCTGTTAAAGCGATGTGTTTTTACTTTCACTTTACTTTCACCGGCATAACTATTGCGCAAAGTTTGCACGTTGCTTGTGTGATATCTATTGGCCCGCCTGCATGGTTTAAAGCAGAAATATTTCCAAAATGCGACGTAAACGCCTCCTACTTAAGTTTCCGTTACACTGTGTCTGCTGCCATACGTCCAACAGCAACAAGCAAACACCGCTCCGTTTCACACTGAACAAACTTGGCACCGCAAATGCGGTGCTAACCCTGCTCCGGAGCAGTGTTTCATAACCCCGGGTAAAAAGCGGTGCTAACACCGCTTTCAAATTACAGGTGTGAAACGTTTCTTTACCCGGGGTTAAAAGCGGTGTTTAGAACGTTGATAACCCGGGGTTAAGCGCAGTGTGAAAAGCCCTATTATTGTGATTTCTTTTTTTTTTTATTGTATAAGATGTTGTTATATGATCTAAAGTAACAAAAAATACAGAACTTTCTCACACCGAACACTAATTTAAAATTAATGTAATAATGGAATGAAAAAAATAAAACATGAAAAAGGCATACTAATTATTAAATTATTTTATTAAAAATACTTAAATTTCATTATCTAAAATCATTCTTTTATTTGACCTCAAATATATATATATTTTTTAATGTAAATATAATATATTATTGTAATTAAAAATAATTCTAAATTAAAACAGACATTTTTAATTATAAAAAATTTGTCCATAATTAAAATCAATAAATTTTTATATACGCATGCAAATATAAGTACAAATATAATAAGAATAAGAATAATAATAACAGTAAATACAGAACAATTACAACTTTCTCACACCAAACATTAATTTTAATTAAATATAATAATGGAATGAAAAACATTATTTTATAGTTCTATGGTGAAAGCGTAGTATTTATGAAATAATTGTGTTAAAAATATCTTGATTAATTATCTAAAATATTTATTTTATTTTGTTTAAAATAAGTGTACATTTTAATAATGTAAATATTGTAAACATTAAATTAAAACATTTGACTTTTTTTTTTCAATTATAAATATCTTAATAATTAAAATCAATCATTTATTTATATATGCATACATAAATGCATACAAATATAAGTAAAAATGTAAAAATAATAACAACACAAAATACAATGCATTACAACTTTCTCACACCAAACACTAATTTTAAATAAATATAATAATGTAATTAAACAAAAAAACAGTAAAAAGCATAGTTATTCTATAATAATTTTATTAAAAATATATTGATTATTTAAAATAATATTATATTTTGATTTAAATATTTTTAAAAATGTAATTAACTTTTTAATTGTAATTATAAATAATTTTAAATTAAAACTTTATTTTTTTTATTGCAAATATTTTAGTTATTAATTAAAATCAATCATTTATTTATATATGCACACATAAATGCTTGCAATACTTTGTAAAACTTTGTAACCACAACAAACACAAACTCCTCTTTTCCTCAGGAGACGACGAAACATTCCAGGATATTTTCCGTGATTTCAGCAACATGGCGTCGCACGATCCGGAGAAACTCTCTCGCCGCCAGTTCCTCCGCAGCTCTGAGGATGAAGAGCGTGACGAAGAGGAGAAAAACTAAAGAAATCATCATAGGTCAAGGAAGGTCAGAGGTCAAGTGAGGTCAGAGGTCCCCCTGCTGCACTTTGGAACAAGGGAAAACGCAAAAGAGGGAAATTACAGTGTCGCAACTATTAAACTAAACACAGATCTGGACGAAACGCTGAGTGTTGAGAGCTAACATGACTGACGCTCAGTATTACAGCGTGTTTTAATGTGTGTGTGTGTGTGTGTGTGTGTGTGTGTGTGTGAGAGAGAGAGAGATAGAGGCATCCGGTCCAACTCATTTCATCCACACTGACTGTTCTCCTCTTGATTTTGGGCTGTGCACAGCAAAAAATGCTTTTCTTAGATTTTTTTTTTGTCTTGTTTTCAGCCAAAAAATCTAGAAATTCTTAAATCGAGAAGAATTTTCTAGACAAGTAAAAACTCTTGTTTTCTGGAAAAAACATGTCAAAATGACGTTTTTACGGAGCCCGGGAAGTCACCTCTAGGGGAAAAAAAAACAATCCCTGGCGACAGTTTTGCAATTGACTTATCGGTAAGCCCCGCCCCTCGAATGCAGATGAGCCAATGGCAGTTGAGTATCAGCTGCACAGAGACTGGAACTCGGACATCTTTAGGTTGCAGCGCCACAGAGAAACATTGAAAGATCCGAAGCTTTTGGCATTTTGATGGTGTTTATGCTGCAAAAATAATAAAACGATGTGCCTGAGGTAATTGTAACACTGATGTCAAGTATTCTGAGAGGATTGGCAATGGAAATTGGAATTGATTTTATTATTCAACATTCATTTTCCTTTTTGGCGTACTCTCATTAAGTTACAGTTTTCATCCGCTCAAGCAGTTATTGTCTGTTAACATCGTTAATATCTCTGGCTAAAACTAGCTAACGTTAAAGTTAGTGAGTCCATGCTAACATACAAACCTCAAAAATATTCTCACATCATGTACAGTGTAGGTCAAAAACACATAAACGAAGGTTTACATTTTAATGCCTCTCCATATTAAACTGGTTAAATGTATTTTGATTAATCTTACACTGCGGTACACGAACAGTGTTGATCCTGGATGTTGTTATTGCGATCATGACGACCATAACGTGAGATTTCTCCCCCATTTGCATTGCAATCTGTAAACCCTTGCTTCCAAATTAATTGTTACTCACCATTTTATTTTAAAATCATTTATATATCTCTCCATGGCATATTTAAGCCCTACCTTAATGCTCCTTAATGAGAGGTGGTCCTTCTGTGTTCAAAATTTAGCAAACATCTTCGCACAAAGTTTTCACACTGACAGCTGTCATTGTAAGACAGGGCTGGGGCCAACTCCGTTTTTTGTCCGAGGCAGCAACAGTAACTAAGGGGGGTGGGGCTTACTGGTAGGTCAGTTTATCCCCTCAGTTTATAAACCATACTCAAGAAATTCTTAAACTGTTCCCTCGGTTTAACAAATCGTGCCTGTGGATTTCCAATCCATGTGCTCATATTTTGTAAACCGTACTATCAGTTTTTAAATCCGCACCCACAAATTCATAATCCCTTCCCGTGGGTTTGTAAACTCATGGATTTGTAAATCCAGGGCTCCACAGGTCTTTGCTTAACCCATTGGCAGATTATTTAGCTTGTTTCAAGCAAAAACTCACTTAAATCAAATTTTAATATTTTTAGATATTTTGGCTGGAAACAGGACCAGAAGTCTAAGTAAGAAAAGCATTTTTGCAGTGTGCTCTCGATTTTTGCTAAAGGCTTTTGACATGTTTTATATTGTGCTGCAGTAAAACGCGGTTGAACACTGAATTCTGAAGGAAATACACATTTAGGATATAAAAGTCAACATGAAATCACAACTGACCCTGTTTACTTTCTTAATACATGTTGCTGATCTTACTGTGAATGATTCATCAGTGCATGATAGACCAGTTATAGGTTCGTAGGGCTGGGCGATAAATCGATAACGATAATTAAAACGCATTGTTCGATATCATGTTTATGCAGCAAAGGTGTAACAAAAGAGCACTAGTCAAAGTGTGCCACTCGGACCGTTTATCCGCTCGGATCAAAGTTCAAACGGCCGCAGGGTGCGAACTACTAGAGCAGATGCTTTCACTCGCTGATGAGTCTCGGTCACTAAACAGTGAAGAACACAAATGACTCTCAAATAGGGGTGTGCGATATATATCGTCTGCAATAATATCGTAATTGCGGTTTTAACGATGCACAATTTGACATTATCAAGTATATTGCAAAAAATAAACAAACCACACCCAGAGAGTGCACGCATAAAGTTACATTTGGTGATGAAGTCTAGCAATGCGTTCTTTCACTGCATGATACAGTCTATTAAAAGTTTATTTAGAATGATCACATCATTCAAGATATGAGGGCGGAAAATGTATTTTCATATAGTTAGTATCACATGTTTTTTCTTTCAAAAATCAGCATGACTACAAATGTTATGTTGATTTTGTACATCAGTTCAATAAACAAGAAGTTAATATTAAAAGACTTACATTTTAGACATGATATTTCCTGTTTTTGCTCAATTTCTCCAACAAAAATCATTCCAAACACAGCCACAGCACTGTTTTGCGTCTCTGAGCAACATGACAACATGCTTCGTTCATAAATGAATCAACCGTTTAAATGATTCGGTTCAATCGCAATGACTCACTTATTAACAGCGACTTACTGACACCTACTGGTGGTTTTGATTTTCAGCATCTTTTCACTTTTAAAATAATTTCAAATATAGCTGCAGTAACGTGTAAATACTTCTAAATGCCACTTCATATGCAACTTCTACAAAGATGAATTTTGTTGATACTGATTTAATTTGTTTGTTAACAGCTTAAATGTATTATTATTACAATTGACTGATTAAATGTAAGAATTTGAATCAAAAGATGATGCACATTTTTAGAAAAATGGCTTTATAAAGGTAAAAATCCATTTAAACTTATTGGAAAAGAATCATTTATATCACTACTGTGAACTGACCACAGAATATGAAGAATATCAAAAACTTTGAGTCAGCACAGTAGTCATTATAAGCACAATAACACACATAGAAAATACTGTATAATTATCGTTATCGATAAAATACTCTCTCAATATTCAAAGTGCATATAGAGACCAAATTTTTCAAGAATGATACATAGAGACCTGTTATAAAGCCTAGATATGTTATATAGCCTAATTTCTGCACATTGGGGTGTCGTTCTCTAAACGCGAGGTATTAAAAGTGCTTTTGAATGCACGTGCGCGTTTTACTTTCGGTTTCGTTTTAACGTTCCGTGAAACTCTCAATAGGGTGCATTCTACAGGCGCATCTACAGGCTTTGTTGTAATGAGAGGATTAATTAGCTTGCAGAACTCAGGACTGGAAAAAAAGTCTGGTGTTTTGAGCGGTGAGTGGATTCTAACTGATAAACTCAAACACAAATACGCACAGGAGTCTGGCGGGAAGTGGCTGCCAGTTACTTTCATTTTGTTGTTAATGTTTATTTGTTATTAAAGTTACATTTGCAGCTTCCCGCATCCTTCCCCCTTGTGTCTTGAACTTTGTTACATCTTTCTTAAATAATCCTGGCGACTCATTTTTTTTAAGTCCCGCGACCCGAAAACCACTGCCTTAAAGGAAGATGCTGATAACTCGACTGAATTGATGCATGAAGAATGCCTTTCCAGCAGCCATGATTAACAGCAGTTGGCGCTTAAAGTTTTCTATGCACAAGCTGATTTGAGACAAGTCACGAGATTGCTCTCTCTCTCTATCCAATCACGTTAATGGATAAAAATAAAACTAAATTAAGCATGTAACGACCACAAACGGAGGGAAAATAGTGGAGTAAAAGTACCGATACATCACTTAGAATGTACTCAAGTAAAAGTAAAAGTACACAATTTTTTAAACTAGTCAGAAAAGTACAATTACTAATAAAAACTACTTAATTATTGTAACGTGAGTATTTGTAATTCGTTACTTCACACCCCGACAGTCATTAGGCTTTTAAATCTACTAATCGGCATCATGTAATACAGATTTACTCTAGTAGCACTAACTGCATCATGGTATTGTGTCAGAAATGGGTATTTGTGTTGAATTTTATTCTATTATTAATGTAGATGTATTAAATGTATTGAAAGAGGAGTAATAGAATATAATTACAGTATTTTATTGTGATTAAACTGCGTTTATGCATTTATATTAAATGCATTTAGACTACTCTTTTTCATACAAATACATTGAAACCATGTTACATTTTTACCATGGTATTGAGGTGCTATATTTGTGGTTTTAACCAGTGTTGGGGAAAGTAACTTTTAAAAGTAATGCCTTACAATATTGCGTTACTTCCTAAAAAGTAACTAATTACGTTACTTAGTTACTTTTTATGGAAAGTAATGTGGTGCATTACTTTTGTGTTACTTTTTAATTCTGAGCAGGGCTTGCTAGTTTGTTTTTAATAGAAAAGTTAGATTTTTAGCAAATGTAGAAGCCCTTTCACACACAAAATTTAAATAAATTAGCTTAAGGCAAGGAAAATTCCCGTCTGTACAGTGGAATTTCTCGGAGGAGGAAGTTGAGCATTCTTTAGCAATGAGAAAAAAGAATGCAGAAATGTTAAAGTAAGTTTTGCTTATTAGTATGGTTGAATTGGATCAACAAAGGTCAAGAGCAAAGATATTGGTTAATAAAATAGGATTAAATACATAAAGGAAACAAAAAGTAATAAGAAATGGAGCAATTCCAATAGGGTCCTCACACCATCAGTGCTTGGGCCCTAACTAGCGTTATTTATTTGAAAAGGTAACTCAAATATTTTCTTGTAAATGAAAAAGTAATGTGTTACTTTACTAGTTACTTGAAAAAAGTAATATCGCATTACTTGTAATACGTTACCCCCTAACACTGGTTTTAACTGTTATTATGATCTATGGATGATACTATGGAACTATGTAAAAAAACAGTCCGAATAATTACATTTCACCATTTATTATCACCAATTATGGATATCAACTGATATGGGAACAAATTATTGTGATCATTTTTTGGCCAAATCGCCCAGCTCTGCCTTTACGGCTTTTTTTTTTTGTGGCAGAAAATTACGGATTTCTCTGACAACTCTGACTTCTACTCTAAATTGGTCTAGATGCATTAATTACATGATCTCTAAAAGGTCTTTCATTTTGGCTCACACCGCTAATCCTTATTTTTTCATTTATTTATCATCTAGACACTTCCTTATGGATAAAATCAAACCATATTCATGGATTTGATCATGTTTCAGTGAGTAATGTGTCTGATTAAGAAAGTAAAATGGATTGGGAATGCAGTTTTGTGTTGACTTTAAATGCACACTGAATAAAAATAAATATGTAAACAGTTATAGCAATTAATATCATGTGATACACCATATATTAATATGAACGTTGATGTCTTAAACATTTGTGTCTTATTCTAACTAATGAATTAAAAGCTATTTAACTATGAATTGAGTCTCATGTTGGTTTGTTTTAAGAAAACATCTTTTCTTTGCTTTTCATTTTCAGTTACATTTTTTTTTCAGATTTTTAATGATTTGATATTATAGAAAATATTAAATGAGGGGAAAATGTTCCTCCAAAAAGATTGATTAATAATAAAAGAATGGGTTTTTACGGTTTTCTATTAGAAGAAAAAAAAAATCAAGTCTGCATAGATTTTTACATCCATAATAAAAAAACTATTGAAATTTCACTTATCTATAAAATATCTTAACCAAAATAAATGCCAAAATGTTAAAAAAACAAAACAAAAAAAAAACCAACATTTAGATATTGTATGTATTATATGTAATTCAATATCAACAAGCATCTAAAAGTTAACATTTGTTTTTAAGTTTGTTAAGATTGTTTTACAAGTCTTTACGGCTCTATAAATAGATTGTTCTGTAAAAAAAAAATATGTATTATATATTTATAACAGTAATTAAAATATTATTTCAATAATATATTATTGAAATTTAAATATAATTTAATTATTATTTTTTAAAAATCTAATTTATTAAGACAGTGTAAATATATTTATACGTGTATACACACACTATATACAGAAATTAAAATATAACTTAATTATTATTAAAAATAATTAATTTATTAAGACATCACAAATATGTATATAGATGTATATTAAAATTGCATTTATATTAAAATATAGCAATTATTTTAAAATAATTTATAATGAATTTATACTATATTGACTATATAGTAATATAGTAGTATAGGATATAGTAAATAAAATATTTAAATTTAAATAGTAATTAAACATTTTTATTAATACTATATTATTTCAATTTAAATAAAATGTAAATATTTAAAAAATTATAATTAAAGACGGTGTGTGTGTGTGTGTATAGTAAATCAAGTATTTTTAAATAAAAATATAGTTTAGTTATTATTTAAAAATAATTTTATATAATTAAAATATTTCAATAATATTATATTATTTATATTAAAATATAACTTAGTTATAATTTAAAATAATTTATAATTAAGACAGCAAAAATGTACATCCGTGTTTTTTATGAATGTTTGTGTGCTACACACATTTTATTTGTAAATATATATACACATAAATGTAAATATGATATTTAAATTTAAAGTAATTTGCCTAGACTACAGAACGCACCGTTTGCGTGTTTGCGAAGCTCCGCCCCTTCAAATGACGACGTTTTTCCTGACGTAATATTTAAGCGCCGGCACGTCTGCACGCATGCGTCCCAGAGCGGCGACACCATTTTAGAGGAAGAAAGGAAAACAGGAGCAGTTACTGACAATCAGTAATATATCAACTGCGTGAATTATAGAAATTCATGTGCGTTTTGACAAACCCGGAGAGGTAATACATCCCCGCCGATCCAGAGAAGAAACCGGATTCTGATACCGCGGTGCCCACGCAAATCCGGCATTAGTTCAGCGTCTGTTCTGGGTTTATTGTTGTTTTTGGGTTTGTGTGTGTTTGGGTGAAACTGAAGTAGTGCGGTTCCGTCCACAGTCCAGATGGATGGAGACGAGGAGATCCGCTCAGGTACAAAAAAACACAACACATTGTTCTTATTCCAGATGCTTAACGTTACGCAACACTACCATGGTTGGTAATATTACGTATTTGGGTGCTTACCACCATAACACCATAGTATTCTCTGCAGTACGTTGGCGTAACATGGTGTATGACTATGGTAAACAAGCATTACCGTGTAATCAATACCAGTACCATGGTATTTTCATGTTATTTTTAGACAATTACCATGGTAATACGACGTATTTAGCCATTAACCACGGTAACCTTCTTTGACAAATACCATGGACTCATAACATACTATTTAAATGTTTTCTGTTTCTGTTTTCTGAAATTCTAGAAAAGAATACATTTTAATTAGCAGATGATAAAGACATTTATAATGTTATAAAATATTTCTGTTTCAGATAAATGCTGTTCTTCTAAACTTTTTATTCATTGTAGAAACCTGAAAATATTCTACTTATTTCTACTTACTGAAGGATCATGTGACACTGAAGACTGGAGTAATGATGCTAAAAATTCAGCTTTAAAATCACAGGAATAAATGACTTTTTAAAATATATTCAAATAGAAATAGTAAAAATATTTCAGAATTTTACTGTTTCTGCTGTACTTTAAATCAAATAAATGCAGACTTGGTGAGCAGAAGAGACTTCTTAAAAATTGTACTGTTCAAAAACTTTTGACTGGTAGCGTATAATTCATCAACCTACTGTGGTATTTTGAACAAGTGCTATGGTAATTAGACATTTACCATGCTAACACCATGGTATTTCTTGGAGAACCTTGATAGCATGGTAAATGTCTGTAGTAAACATACATTACCATATAATCCATTAAAGTACCATGGTGTTTTCATGTTTTTAGTTGAATACCATGGTAATACTGTGTATTTGGTCATTTACCATGGAGAAGTGTGTTATTTGAAGTGCCGTGGTTGAATTTTTAAATATTTGTTCAGATGATGGCAGCGCTACTCCAGTTCAGGACGAGCAGGAGGATGCAAGGCCCGAATCCCGACAATCTGAGGTCAGTCTGATAGTTTGAATTTAGTGCTTGCCTTTAAAAAATACTTCACTCAGAAATGAGAAACTGAGGCCATTGAAGATGTAGATGAGTTTGTTTCTTCATCAGATTTGTAGAAGTGTATAATTCCATCACTTTCTCACCAATGGATCCTCTGCGGTGAATGGGTGCCGTCAGAATGAGAGTCCAAACGGATGATAAAAACATCACAATAATCCACAAGTAATCCACACCACTCCAGTCCATCAGTTAACATCTTAAAAAGACAAAAGAAACTAATTCATCAAGGCCTTTTTAAATAAAATAAAGTTTAAAGGACAAAACAGTCCAAAACCGCTCTAAACAAATATGTGGCTGGATTTTGATGTAAGAGACAACAAGAGATTGAGTTTTTCACCAGAGGAAGCATTATTATGGATTATGGACTCATATTTTGTCCAGAAGCGACAGTTTGATGTTGAAAATTATGGATTTGTTTCTTGCAAACAAACCGCTTTTGTCTTCTCAAGATGTTAATTGATGGACTGGAGTGATGTGGATTATAAGGCCCTATGAAATTTTTTTCCCAAATTCTGTGTATTTTTTTCTAAATTCCGTGTTAATGTTTCAGGACTCATTTTAATTTTAATTTTTTTTTTTTTTTTAATGGTTAAATTATGTTATTAATCAAAAAGCAAGTCTAATTAATTAAAATGATCAAACTTACATGATTTAACATCAATTTATTAAAAGTTGAACAAAAATTACATGTTCAGGGCCCTATGAAATGTTTTATTTTGTATTTTTTGATTGTTACCAAATTCTGTTTAAGCATGTCTAATTATTTAAATGCATAAAAACAACTTAATTTATTAAAGTTTATTATTACAATAGCCCTATGCAATGTTTTTTTTTTTCTCCCTTCAGAAATTCTGTTTTGTATTTAAATTTGTCTGGTTATCATATGAAGGCATAAAATATTAATGTAATTTATCTTTTAATCAAATAAAAATGAAACGTATTTTGCAAACAAAGCTACTATTACAATTAAAACATTAAATAAATATTGTGTGATTTATTCCTTAATAAAATTGTAACAATTTTAGTAGTTGTAATAGTAATAGAGGTAGTAGTATTACATGTATTCTACTAAACGATAGTAATATATCTTCAAGTTAAACCCAACTTTTATTTTGACGGGTTGCCGTAAATATCCTTTACATTTCTGTGTGTATATGAAATGACGATAGTTTCTCTTAAAAGAAGCTTCAGAGCAATTCTGAAGATGTTCATGTATTTATGTCGTCATTTGGTTTAATATTTAGAGATACTAGTCTATATCGCAACTTGATTGAAGTGTAATGAACTACTTTTGATTTATTCATGCAAACTTCGTTGCATTCCGTGACATTCCGCGTTAAACAGTATATTCCGTTTTTATGACTCGATTCCATCCTCGTTTTCCGCATCATAGGGCCCTAAGATTTACTTGTGGATTATTGTGATGTTTTTATCAGCTGTTTGGACTCTTATTCTGACGGCACCCATTTACTGCAGGGGATCCAAGTGACGCAATGCAATTTTTCTAAATCTGAGGAAGAAACAAACTCATCCACATCTTGGATGAGGTTGAGAAATGTGTATCCCTTGTGCAACCTTATGGACATTTTTGTCCATTTTAGTTTAAATGGCTTTAGTTTAGTTTTTTCTATATATAATTATATAATTTTGCCTGTGTTATTGCTAACTGCGTAAATTCTGGCTCGGTGTGTATTTTTATTGGAATTGTAATATATTTTATGCTCATTTCCTTTAAATTTATTTTACACTGGGTGCAAAAAATAGTTCCTCTCAGCACCTTTTGGACAAAAATGTTCTCATTGAAACCCATTAAAACTGCAATTTTGTTTTTATTTTTTAGTAAAAGGGCCATTTAACTATAAAATCATAGCCTATTTGTTAATATGCTTAAATCTGTTGGCAAGGCTTTGAAAATGACAATTTTTGGCTACTTTTTACTAGATTGTGCCATTTTTTTTTTTTTTTCAAGTTTGGCATATAAAGCAAATACTTGGTTTATTCCTGTTTGGTACTGCACCCAAACAAAATCTTACTAAAAGCTTATTTTTTTAAAATCAACCTCAAATTTGTAACACAACTTGTTTAGATTAATGTCTTTTGATTTTCTAGCAGTTTCTGAGTTCAAGATGTTTTATAAGATGGGTATTTTATATAAAGAATTGCTCATAAATAATTTTCATAAACTTAAACCTCTAATTTTTTTTACTATTATTTTTTTTAACTTCGACAATAATCTGCCGATGGTCTTTTTAAAAATGAGACCAAACTTAAGTCTGTACTCCCAAGCTTCAGATTTTGACATGGACATTTTTGTCCTCTATAAATCTACTTCAGGTTGATGCACAAGGGTTAAAAAAGCTGTTTTGTGATTGTTCTGCTCGCGCAGGATGATGGCAGTGACAACGAGGACGTCGCTCACGACAGGAAGTCTGAGATCGCAGACAGCGGTTCGGATCGCGAGGCCCGTGGAGGAGGAGACGGGAGCGATTCGGAGCCCGAGCCGCCGCGACCCGCAGACAGCGATGAGGATGAGGAGGCCAGCTCTCCTGTGAAGCGAAGAGCGAGTACTTCTGACATGGAGGAGGAGAAAACACATCCTGCCAGTGACTCAGAGCCAGAGGAAACGGAAAAGAGACGCAGCCCCAAATCAGACGCGGGAAGCGATTCGGACGAGGACAAACCCAAACAGAAAACTCAGAGAGACTCTGATGCGGAAGAGGAAGAGGAGGAGGGGGGGAGGAAGGAGAAGGGAAAGTGGAAAGCTGTGATGAACTCGGATAGTGAGGATGAGGAGGAGAGGCCGAAACAGGAAGCAGGAAGTGATGAGGATGAAGGGCCCAAACGACGGGCTCTGGCCAGTGATGATGATGATGACGACGAAGATAAGCCTGGTATGTTTGTTCACTCAGAATGAAATAAAAAAAACGTTTAGTGTTATGTAATTTATAATTTTAGTTAATTTTTTTTTTTATAATTTGATTATTTATAAACTATTTAGAATGCTGTCATATTGTGGATGATAACATTTTTTATAATTATTAATGGTTAATAATTATATTATTATTGTTGCTGTTAATAATATTGTTTGTAATATGCTGCTATAAGTAAACTTTTATAATAACTTTTTGTATTTAATAAATTAAATATTTTGATAGTATGATATATAATTGTATTCTGATTTTATTAATATAATAGTTATAATGCAATTATAATCTGTTAATAATAATTAAAAAAATGAATTATAAAAAATAATAGTTAATATTGTAATATGCTGTTATAAATTTACTATATAGTAACTTTATATAATATTTAATAATTACATATTTTGATAGTATTGTGTGTATATATAATTGTATTTTAATTTTAGTAATATAATGTATTTATAATGTAGTTATAATCTGATTAATGATGATAGTATTAGTAGTAGTAGTAATAATAATAATAATAGTAGTACATATTTTTAATAATTCTAAAATATAATAGGTTAATAATATTATTTATATGCTGTTATATATTGACCAGTATACAAATTATTATAAAGTGTGTGTGTGTGTGTGTATATATATATATATATATATATATATATATATATATATATATTTTATTAATAATTTATTATTATTAATTTTATAAGTTATAGTTGATATATATGTGACCCTGGAGCACAAAACCAGTCTCAAGTCGCTGGGGTTTATTTGTAGCAATAGCCAAAATACGTTGTATGGGTCAAAATGATTGATTTTTCTTTTATCCCAAAAATCATTAGGATATTAAGTACATATCATGTTCCATGAAGATATTTTGTAAATGTCCTACCGTAAATGTATCAAAACCAAATTTTTGATAAGTAATATGCATTGCTAAGAACTTCATTTGGACAACTTTAAAGGTGATTTTCTCAATATTTTAAATTTTTTGCACACTCCGATTCTAGATTTTCAAATAGTTGTATCTCGGCCAAATCATAACAAACCATACATCAATGGAAAGCTTATTTATTCAACTTTCAAATTATATGTAATTATAATCTCCAAATAAAAATTATATTTTTACAAATACATATTGTAAATTATATTTTTTAATTGAATTTATAATATGCTATTATAAGTTGACTATTATAAAAAATATTATAAATAATATCAATGTTATGCATTTTTAATAATTATAAAATAATTGTTATACATTAGTTTGATTATAACTAACATTATTTTAGTTTTTAATTATTCTTATTTATTTTGTGTATGTATGTATCATTATTAATATTATATTTATAATGTTATATTTATAATGTTTTAATATATTATTTTTTGTTTGTAATATATTACTTTAATCAAATTTTTATTATTTATTTATTATTATCTTTATTATAATCATTAATATAATAAATTAAGTTTCTAAATGAAACTCACTGGGTTTTGTTGTGAATTCTCTTTCAGTGAAGAGGAAGAAGGCCATTCTGTCGGACAGTGATGAAGATGAGGATAAAGGTAGAGTTACAGTCTGTCATTAACACTCTCTGTATGATTTCACCTGAGGATGATGATGATGAAGGTGCTTGTGTCTCTGCAGAGGTGAAGAAGAGCAGGCTGGTGTCTGATGATGATGACTCTGGCAGTGATGAAGGCTCTGGAGCTCCTGATAAGAGTTTAGCAGCTAAACTGAAGGAGCTGGGCTCAGACAGCGAGGATGAGGAGGACATGAAGAGAGATGCAGGGAAGAAGGACGAGAAGGCTCTGTTCGGCAGCGACAGCGACTCCGGCGACGATGTGGAAGAGTCAGTGCACCTAATGCTCATCTATCTCTCTGTTTGTTTGTGTGTGTGTAACCATCTCTTTCTTTCCCTCAGGAAAATGATCGCAGACATCTTCGGAGAGTCTGGCGATGAGGAAGAGGAGGAGTTTACGGTGAGATCATATTACTTGATGTCAGATTTGCATATGAAGAATTATCTGGAGTCAAGTCACATTTATTTCTGTGGTCCTTTATTAAAATACAGATTATTTCATAGCAGCTTATCATAAAAAAACGCAATTGAAAATGAAATTTTCAGCTTTACAGAAAATATTAGCGTCATTTTAGAAATGCATCCATGTTATTTTAATATTGAGATGCTATTATAGCTTTTTTTAAAGTTTACATTTTTTATTTTTATGTTTTTTCATTTTAATTTTAAAGTTTGTTATTTTGTTGTTTTTTTTTTTTTTTTGGTCATTTTTATTAGTTTGTGGTGGTGTTTTTAATAATTTTTTTATTTTAGTTAACATTTATTTTGGTACATCAAGTTAAACTAAATGAAAATGAGAAATTTTACATGGAATATTGGTTACAAGCTAAAATAAAATACATGTTTATTTGTTTTATTTATTTATTTATTTTAAATCTTATTTCAGTGAACATTTATTTTATTTCAAGTGAATTTTTTTTATTATGAAATGCATTACAGTTAATGTCAGATTTTCATTTAAATAATTATCTTGAGTCTTGTTTTTTCTATATAGTGCTTTATACAATAGGAAAATAACTGATAATGTTGCAAAATTATTAATCTAATAATTAATAAAATAATAAATATTAGCTGTACAGAAGATGATAATGTCAATTTTGAAACTGAGTACTATTATTCATGTCAGTTTTGCATATAAATAATTGTATGTATGTGTATATATGTATATGCATACATACATAAGTTATTTATAATTCATAATAATAGTCTAACTAATAATATTAATATATATTATTATTATTATTATTAATATTATTTATAATGGTTTAATGATTATTTAGTCTAATATATTATTTTAATCTATTTTTTTAATTATAATTGTTATTATAATAGATACAATTGATATATTAATTGTATTTAGATTTTATTATTATATTTTAAAATGTAGTTATAATCTGCTAATAATTAGCATTTTTACAAATGCACTTTTATTTTATTCTGTAATATTAATAATGAATAGCAATTAATAATAATTGTTAATAATAATAGTGTATAAGTTAAGTTGACTATAATAAATATCAAAATGTTGTTTCTTAATTGTAATATAATATTATACATTTGTTTGATTATTTGTTATATATATTGAGTCATGTTTATTTCTATATAGTGGTTTAGAAAACAGATTATTTGAAATACTCTTTTTATATATATATATATATATATATATATATATATATGTATAATTTTTTTATGAAATGCATTACAATTAATGACAGATTTTTATTTGAATAATTATCTTGAGTCATGTTTATTTCTATATAGTGCTTAATACAACAGATACTATTTTAAAGTGGATTCACATTGATAAACAGGAAAATAACTGTTAATGTTGCAAAATTATTATTCTAAATAATCAAATTAAATATTAGCTGTAGAGAAGATAATGTCATTTTTAAAACAGAAGTACTATTATTGATGTCAGATTTGCATAATATAATAGATGCATACAGTCAATTATAATAATAGTCCAAATATTAATAACTAATAATTCATTACAGTTAGTTTTTATCAAAACTGTTTGACTTCTAAGTGATTAATGTGTGAACTATTTCTTGAACTGATTCAGTCTGAACAAACTGATTCACTAAAAAAGAATCAAACTGTGCAACACCGATTCCCACAATTCACATCTCTTGACCTTTGACCCTGTGTGTGTTTAGGGCTTTAATCAAGAGGAGCTAGAGGCCGAGCGGCCGCAGGTGCATGCGTTAGGCCAACAGGGATTGGAGAACGACTCTGATTCAGATGATGATGTGGACCGAGGAGGAAAAGAGTGAGCGATTCATTCAGTCAATTAAGACAGTGTCTGTTTAAATGCACATGTTAATTACACGTGTGTGTTTCAGCATGTCCTTCATGTCAGACTTTGACATCATGTTGGCCCGTAAGAAAGCTCAAAGCGGCAAACGCAGACGCAATCGAGACGGAGGGACGTTCATCAGTGACGCCGATGATGTTGTGAGCGCCATGATCACCAAAATGACTGAAGCTGCAGAGGTGTGTGTGTGTTACAGGCTCTGGGTTATTTATAGCTGAACGTCTACAGTATCTGTGACGCGCTGCTGGTTTATGTGGAGATTAGTTACACTACCGTTCAAACGTTTAGGGTCAGAAACTAATACTTGTATTCATTGAGGATGCATTTAATTGATCAAAAGTGACAGTGAGTAAGATTTATAAGCTTGTTATGCTGTTCTTCTGAACTTTCAATTAATCATATATCACTTTCCACACAAATATTGGGCTGTTTTGAACATTGATAATAATCAGAAATGTTTCTTGAGCAGTAAATCAGCATATTAGAATGATTTCTGAAAGATCATGTGACACTGAAGACTGGAGTAATGACGCAGAAAATTCAGCTTTGATCGCACAATTAAATTACATTTCAACGCATATTCACATAGAAAACAAATTTCTTAAATTGTAATAATATTTCACATTTTTTACTCTGTTTTTGATTAAATATCTGTTGCATAGGTATGATTTCTGCAATATGGAAAATGCAGATGGTGTCACACATTTTAGATATTTATTAGACGTGCTTTTAAAATGGACACCAAACTGGAAATTGTGATTTAAACTAGCCACTTAAAGTTTTGTTGTTTTGTTTTTTTTAGCTAATTTAGTACATAATCATTGAATGTAGTAATAATAATAATAATAATAATAATAATAATAATAATAATAATTTAAATAACAAAGTTTTTGTAAATAAATAAATCCCCTAACCCAATAGACAAATCATAGAATGTAATGATGAAAATAATTTAAAAATGATAAAAAATGAAGAACAAAAATAAATAAATAAATAAAGTAATATTAATTTGAATAAATAATATAAAATATAATAGTGCTGGGCAACGATTAATCGCATCCAAAATAAAAGTTTTTATGTAGATAATATGTATGTGTGTATATTTATGTAGATATAAATACACACACATGCATGTGTATATTTAAGAAAAATGTTTGTTTATATATTTATATATTATATGAATTTTAAATGAATATAAATATATACATGTAAATATTTTCTAAATATATACTTTATGTCTGCGTCTTATGTACATAATAAATATACACAGCTCACACACACACATTATATAAACAAAACTTTTATTTTGGATGTGATTATTGCAATTATTGCCTAGCACTAATAATACAATTATATATATTTATTTACAAGCTTTTAATAAATGTAATTAAATTGCTACAGTTTGATTGGTCTATTAAATGCATCCAGAAAAAAATTCAGTTAATCAAAGAATCCTAAAAATTTTAATTTATCACCGTTTCCACACAAATATTGGGCAGTACAACTGTTTTCAACATTGATAATAATTAGAAATGTTTCTTGAGCAGCAAATCAGTATATTAGATATTTTAAATTGCAATAATATTTCAAAATGTTTACTCAATTTTTTTATTAAATGTTGCATAGTTGCAATGTTGCATATAAATGACCAGTATAGTATTTCTACTGATTTTAGTGTGTGATTTGTCTTTATGCATTACAGGAGGACCGGACTCTGAATAGTCAGAAGAAACCAGCTCTGAAAAAACTCATGCTGCTTCCCACAGTAGTGATGCATTTGAAGAAGTAAGTGATTCTCACATGTACAGTGTTCACTTTTACACTTTCAAGACAAAAGCAAACTGAATGTAAAGTCTGTAGTGAGTGTGATAAACACATTATTTAAATGTGTTTGTGCAGGCAGGATCTGAAGGAGACGTTTATAGACAGCGGCGTGATGACGGCCATAAAGGAATGGATCAGTCCTCTCCCGGATAAGAGTCTCCCAGCGCTCAAGATACGAGAAGAACTCCTCAAGATCCTGCAGGAAGTACGTCTACAGTATTTTTTTATAAAATATATTTGTATTATTCTATGAGGTAGGGATTTATAATTTGTTTTCTTCAATTGTTACATTCTTTGATTTGTTTAAGTTAGGGGCTATTATTATTATTATTATTATTATTATTATTATTTTGTTTTATTCATTTTATTTTTCATATTTATTATTACTTTCTATGATTAAGTATGATTAAGTTTGGATATATTTTTACTATAAAAATTATTAATATGATTATTATATTAAATTTAATTAAAAAATAATTTTCAATATTTTATTACATTCTATGATTGTTTTAGTGAGTTAGGGACTATTATTATTATTATTATTAGTTTTATTCATTTTATTTTTCTTATTTATTATTACTTTCTATGGTTAAGTTGGGATATATTTTTTTTTTAGTTTTTTAGATTTTTTTTTTTTTTTACTTTTTTATATAAAATATAATATTTTTTACATTTAATTTTATATAATTTACTTTCAGTATTTTATTACATTCTAATTGTGTGAGTTAGGAGCTATTATTTTTATTCTTCTTCTTCTTATTATTATTCTTATTATTATTATTAACTTTTGATTTCTATGATTAATTATGATTTAAGTCAGGTGACATATTTTTTACTTTTTAAAAATTATTAGTATGATTTTTTTTTTTTTCATATTATTGCTTTCTATGATTTTTTAGTTTTTTTTAGTTTTTTTTTAATATATGATTTATATTTTTACATTTTAATTTAATTTCATTTACCTATTTTTCCAATATATTATTGCATTCTACATTCTATGATTGTTTGAGTTGGGGGCTGGTAGTAGTAGTAGTAGTGTTATTTAAGTTTTAATACTTAATTGTTTGTTCACAGCTGCCCAGTGTAAGTCAGGAGACGCTGAAGCTCAGTGGAATCGGGCGAGCCGTCATGTACCTCTACAAACACCCGAAAGAGTCTCGACCGAACAAAGACCTCGCGCTCAAACTCATCAGTACGAACTCTTTCATTTGACCATATCCATAGCTGTTTGAGTGTGTGTTCCTGCAATGATTTGTGTGTTATGTTTGTGTGCAGATGAATGGTCACGGCCCATCTTCGGCTTATCGTCCAACTTCAAGGGAATGACGAGAGAAGAGAGACAGCAGAGAGACCTGGACCAGCAGATCGCCCCACGCAGACGCCTCAGGTAACACACACACACACACACACACACACACACTGCTGCTCACCTGTCAATCATCTGTCACTCCTCACTGTCATTCTGTCCCTCCTTCCTCTTCCTGTGTCGTGTAAGTGAGCCTCAGACGTCTGAGAGACAGGAAGAGCCGGATGTCTTTGCCCCGGCCCTAAGGTTCACTGTGTGTCTGTTTGAGCACGAGCCTTTTGGACTGTCTCAAGATCACCAGCGTTTCTAACACTGCTCTGTGTGTGAAAGAATGAAACTCATTATTCTATTCTTTTCAGGTTTGATCAGATTCTGTTAGTTTAGATGATCTGATGAGGTAGGGTTAGGGCTACATGATTAATTGAAAAACCCAAATTGCAATTATAAGTAGTGCAGATATCAGTTAGCAAAAGCTGTGATTTAATTGGAAAATTAATTTGATTTGAACATGAAAGTAATAAATATTTATTATTATTATTATTATTATTATTATTATTATTATTATTATTATTATAGCCATAAATATTAATACGTTTTTTTTTTTAAGTGAATGTAGTGTAAAATAAAACAATAACAATAACAACAATAATCTTATTATTAGATACCAGATTTTTAAATAATAATCTATTTTAATCTATAATTATTTATATAATTATAATTATCTATAATTAATCTATTATATATTTTAGTAAAAATAAAATATAAATTGTTGTAGATTTTTATCTGTGAAATGCTACAAAATTTTATTTAAATAAATTTTGTCTACATTTTTATATAATAATAATAATAATAATAATAATAATAATAGTATTAAAAATAATTCTTATTATTAAATGCTATGTTTTTATAAAAACAACTATTATAATATTTATTTTGAAAATAAAATGAATAGTTATTATTATTAACATATTCATAAATCTGTTGTTGTAATATATTTTTTTGTATAAATGTTATTTAACTTTAATACCAGATTTTGTGTGAAATGTTACAATTTATTATTGTTGTTGTTGTTGTAGCCATAAATATTAGTATTGTAATTGTATAGTTTGTACATTATTGGTGAGTAAAAACATCACCAATAATGTTGATAATAATAATAATAATAATTGTTGTTGTTAAATACCAGCTTTTTTCTGTGAAGTTGCTATATATATATATATATATATATATATATATATATATATATATATATATATATATATATATATATATATATTTATTTATTTAATTATAATTATTCTTATAATAATAATAAGTTATTGATGTTATAATAAGATGAATAATAATAATAATAATAATAATAATTATTATTATTATTATTAAACAAACAAAAAAATTTAATTATACCGTTAAATCTTGTATTTAAGATAATAAATAAATTATTAAAATGAAAATTTGTAGCATTTCACAGATAAAATCTGGTATTAAAGAAACAACAATTTTCAAACTAAATATTATTAAATATAATAATAAAAATAAGTTATTGCTGTTATAATATTAATAATATTTTGTTTGAAAATGAAATTATTAAATAGTTCTGATTAAGTCATAAATCTATTGTTTATATATTTTAGTATAAATAAAATAATAGTAATTGCTGCTTATCTTTAATATCCGATTTTATCTGTGAAATGCTACAAAATTATATTTTAATAATTCTATTTATTATTTATTAATAATAATTATGTTGTAATAATAAACATGTTGTTATTGTGTTCTTAAATACCAGATTTTTATTGTATAATTAAATTTTAATGTCAATTTTTTTAATATTATACTATAAAATTACAGTAATATTACAATGATGAATATACGAAACAGCAAATATTTTAAATTCACATTATTTTATATATATATTTTTATATATATATATATATATATATATATATATATATATATATATATATATATATATATATATATATATATATATATATATATATATATATATATATTAATTTGGCCAAATTTCTGTTCTATCAGATTCTGTCTCAGTGGGAATGACTGTGGTGTGTCTTGACCTTTGACCTCTAACCCCAAACTCAGTCTTCGTTGCCCCATTTTCATTCATTCTCATCTTGAGTTTGTTAAACACTGAAAGCCTGTGAGTTTGTGCATTTCCTGCATCATCATGCTGATGTATGTGTGTGTGTGTGTGTGTGTGTGTGTGTGTGTGTGTGTTTGCTGAGGATTTAACATTGATGTGTATGTGATCAAACCCAAACACACTAAACCAAACCCAGCTGATCTGGATCAGATGAGCAAACGCTGAACAGACTCACGACTCAAACGCTGAGCGCATGTTTGCCCGAGAGCATGTGACGTGATCGGATGTGTGAGACTGGCTCATTCTCAGTCTGTGTTTGCTTCCTGTTTCCTCCCACAGTTCAGGAGGACAGACTCCTCGCAGAGATCTGGAGAAAGTGCTCACCGGAGAGGAGAAGTGAGTCTCTTTCAACACCACAACACTTAGTTTTATATTTTTATTTCTTGTTGTACTTTTGTAGTGAATCACACATAACATGACATAAAAATTTAAGATTTTATTAATGCTAATCGATGAAAGTGATCATATTTTAATATTTCATTATAATTAATTCTAAAATGTAAAAATATTGAATAATATATTTTATAGTTCAATATAATTTTACCTTTTCTATTAACGTTAATTAACAAGATTATAATTTATATTTTAAAATTTAAAATTGTATTAATTTGTCATTTCACTATTTTTATCACTGCTAAATAATGAAAATGATTGATTTTAATATTTTAATATGATTTATTGTTATAATTAATGTATTATAATTGTGTAATTTATTTAATTTTAAATTGAATAAATTGAATTAAAAATGAATGAATTAAAATTTAATTTGATTTTATAGAGTTTATAATATATTTAATAGTTTATAACATTTTAATATGTATTTAAGTATGATTTAAAAATGAATAATATAATTTCTCTAATTCCTTATAAGTTCCATTATTGCAAATTAATGAAAATGAAATTTATTATTTTAAGGAATTTAATATTGAATTATTTTATTATAATAAAACATGTTTATTATAACTTAAAATGTATTATAGAATTTTATATTGTATTATAGAAAATTATATTTTGTCTTAATGCTAATTAATGAAAATGATTATAATTTAATATTATGATTTTAAAAAGTATTTGTCATGATTAAAAAATATATAATTGTGTAACTTAATTCATTTTAAATTATGCTGATTGATGAATTATAATGGAATATTTTATTTTATAATATTATTTTAATATAATATTTTATAAAATATGAATATATTATTTTATATAATTTATTCTTTATTATAATAAAATGTATTTCTTAAATTATTCAAATTTAAAAATGCAATATAATTTCTGTAATTCCTCATAATAATTAAATAGAAAATTATTTAATTATAACACATTTTTAAATTATAAAATATATTTGCTTATCACTTGCGTAATTCCCTATAATATTTTATAATATTTTTATTAATATTAATTAATGAAAATGATCAATTAATGGAAGTGATTTTTTTTTTTTAAAGGAAATCTATTATATTGTAATTTAAATATGCATAAAATTTGTACAATTTTTTCATAGTTCTATTAAAGCTATTTAATGAAAATGATTATTATTATTAAAATGTAATGTATGTTTTATATCTTAAATGTGCATTATATCATTTGTGTAATTCCATATAATATTGATATTATTTTAAGGAAATCATATTATATTGTATTTATAATTTAAAAAGGCATAAAAATATTTGTAATTCCACAGAATAGTTCTATTAATGCTAATTAATGAAAATTATTATTTAAGATGAATTATTTATAAGGAAATGTATTATATTATAATTTAAAAATGCGTTAAATAATTTGTGTAATTCCTCATAATAGTTATATTAATGCTATTTAATAGTAATGATTATTTAATATTATGATAAGGAATATTATATTAAAGGAAATAACTATAATGCATTTTTTTTTTTTTTTTTTTTTTATAACGAAACATACAAATTATTCAATGTAAACCATGATACACACAGGCTCTTTAAATGTTATTATGTTTAAATATTTCTCTCTCGCGTGTGTTCATCAGGGCGTTGCGGCCGGGTGACCCGGGTTTCTGTGCGAGGGCCCGTGTGCCGATGCCGTCCAATAAGGACTATGTGGTTCGACCCAAATGGAACGTGGATGGAGACTCAAACAGAGTAAGTGGGCGGGACTTAACTCTAGAGGAATGATTGACAAGTGTCTCAACTAAAGAGTGGGAGGAGTTTACACAAAGTGTGAGGCAGGAAAGAGAGAAACTCTTAACCTGATTGGTGGAGGAGTTTGTTTACTGTTGTGTGATTGGTAGAGGAGCTTTAGGAAGGGCATCAGCCTGCTGGAGAAGCACAAGCGGCGTTTTGCGGAGCAGAGGAAGCAGCGGCGGCCGCAGGGAGCTGTGAAAATCAGCATTGAGGGAAACCGTATGCCGCTGTAGTTACACGCTCCTCCCTAAAGGGGGCAGTAAGTGTCTGCATGGCGCTGCATGCTGCAGACCATTTACAAACCCTAATGTTCAGCTCTTGGAAAGCATTGTCTGAACAAATCCAGATGTTTCTTAACACAAATGTAGAGGAGAGTAACTAACTAGCAGACCTAAATGCATTTGAGTTTCTGTGAAAGTCACATGACCAACTCACTAAACATCAGCCCTTCAGGTCTGGATGTTCTTGACATGTTTGTGCTGAATGCTGTATAACAGCTACTGAGACAAAACAATAGTTCATTAAAAACGTAAACATGCTCAAGAACATGGCATACAATAACGGCTCGCTGTGTTTTGCTCCGGCACTCACAAGATCTGGCTTGGTTTTGATTGTAGTGGTAGTTATAGGTTTGTTTAGGTCTGGGGTAATAATACTTTTTTTTTTTTTTTCCCAAAATGTACATTTTGATTTTGCTCTTAGTTTTCCTTTTATTTATTTTTTAATATTTAATTGTAAATTTAAAAAAAAATGCTTTTTTTGTTGTAGTTTCTACTTTTTCAAAATAAATTTACTTTTTTATAAATGTATAAATATAGATTTATTTGGCTTGTATTTGTAGTTGTAGAGTTTCCCATTTTTAATGCATATTAATTGACTTTATTTTTTTATTTTTTTTTACGTTTTCTTAATTTAAAAATGATTGTTAAAATTTGCTCAATTTAAGCAATTAAAAGCAAATGTTTCTTTTTTTTTTAATATATATATATATATGGTAGCTTATGGTAGTTTTCTTTTTTTAGAAATTATTACATTTAATAAAATGCATTTTATTTGGGTTGTAGTCGTAGAATTTCCCATTTTTAATGCATTTTGTTATTCGACTTGTTTTTATTTAGAAACAATTTTATTTAGAAACAGTTTATTTTCTATTAAATTTCTTTATGCATATTATTAATTGACATGATTTCCCTTTAAGTTTTCTCATTTATTTATTTATTTATTTATTTTTTTTACATTTTCTTAATTTTATTTATTTAAAAAACAATTGTTAATTTACTTTTCTTTTTTATTCATTATTACATTTCTTTTTTATAAATATTTAAAATAAAAACTAAATTTATTTGGGTTGTATTTGTAGTTGTAGAATTTCCCATTTTTAATGCGTATTAATCAACGTTTTTCTTTTTTCTTAATTTTATTCATAAACATTTTTTAATTTGCTTAAAATTAAATTGGCTTAATTGCTTACATTTAATACATTTCTATCTAAAATATATATATTTTTTATTTTATTTTTTTTTTATTAAATTTATTTTTTCCCTTTTTTATTCATACTAATAAATGACATGATTTTCCTTTATTTATTTTCTTAATTTTCTTTAATTGTAAGCAATTATTTAAATATACTTTGTACTAAGTAGATCTATTGCATTGCCTTGGTTTTGGTTGTAGTATCCTTTTGAAAAGGTGTATTTTTAAATACATTTTCTTTAACTTTTATTGTATTTATTTATTTTAATTGCCTTGTTTTAGATTTATAGTAGAAGAGTTAATTGCATATTTTTTTATTAGACTTCATTTGCCTTTTAGTATTTTCCTATTTTATTTATTTATTGTAGTAGGTTCAGTTTAAAAATTAAATGTAACATTTGCTTTTTGCCTGAAGATCCTGTCTTTTTTTCCTGAAGTGCATATTCTTAATTGATTTTGTAGTATCTTAGTAATCACCTGCTTTTTGTTTTTCTTTGTTTGCAGCAGGTTCCCTTTTTTAAAAGGAAAAATAATTATTTTTTTTGTTTCTCCTTATACTTTCCAGGGTTTTTTTTTTCTCTCCCTCTTTTTTTAAAAGTTCAATTGATCATTTAATTTTTCACTTGTAGTTTCCTGTTTTGCAGTGTTTTTGACTCTTTCTCTCCGGTTCAGGGTCCGCTGAAGAAGGGTTTGTCGCGAGTAGATAAACAGATGCGGCGTTTTGCGGATATCAAGCGTCTGACGAAGCCGGGTCACGCGGTGAAGATCAGCGTGGAGGGGAATCGCATGCCGCTCTGACCCTCTCCAGTCTCTCCTGTGTTTGTCTGTCAGATTGAGATGTTGCCAGTCTTCGATTGTCCAGCGGTTCTGCGGCGTCAGATTCCCATAAAGCCGCGTGTCTGTACTGTAGCTGCGTGAGTTTAGCGGAGCTGCGTTTGCTATGTATTCAGAGCCCAGAGAACTGCTCTGGGATTGTTTTGCCCTTTGGTTCTGATGTATCTTTCTTAATAAAGCGTTTCCATGTCCGACATTTTACTCATGTTCTCCTGGCCTTTTTATTTCATTTTTTTACAAATATTTGCATGTGTATTTTAAAAACGAATTTAGTTTTATGTGGTTGGGGTTCTGTTTAAAAAATGTGACCCTGGACCACAAAACCAGTCATATATTTATTCGTTTGTAAAATGAGGGGACGAATTAAGTTGTAGGAACAAATTCTTAATTCATTGCCACGAAAATGTTTACCACAGTAAGAGATACGAAAACCTGGATTAAATGTGAATGACAGGAAAATAAACCTGTGAAATTAAAAGGGTGAAATGGTGAGGATTTGGGAAAGGAAACCATACATATTACCTGCTATAAGAGTTATGTTTAAAAAAAGAAACATTCTTTTGTCTTGATTCTGTCAATAAAAAAAACTTTTAGAATAAATTAGAGACTTTTTTTGCAGCGTAGACACCATGAATATGAAGAGTCAATATTGTGATGTAAATGAAGAAAAAGTATCCTGCTTTATTTTAAACATGATGTCTCTCATTTGGCAAAATATGTTGTAAACAGTGATGCTCAATTAAATATAGTTTTGACACATTTAGTTTCAACTTTCATACCAAAACATTGTATTTTAGGGGAAAGAAAATACATTTCCAATCTTACAGTAACCTACTGTTTAAAAAAAAATATTAAAAAACATTTATATTTACATATTTCATACAATGATATAATGATGTTTAATTCAACATTTTACATTAAATGCTATTTTGTTTACATTAACAAGATTTTTTTTCAAATGTAACAATGGAATGTATTTTTTTGGATTAAAATGTACATTTTAATAGTGGTTTATTATATATACTTTTTTTATATATAAATATAAAAATACAATTTATTTGGCTTGTATTTGTAGTTAGAGTTTTAATGCATTTATTTACTTGCTTTTTCTTGTTTTTTTTTTTTAACAAAAAATAAAGATTAAAGTAACATTTGCTTAAAATAATTAATACATTTTTAACAGTCTTTTTTGCTTGTAAATATTTTTTATGAAGATTCCTTTTTTTAATGCATATTATTTACTGACATGATTTTCTTTTTTTTTTTTTTTTTTGGATTTTCTTAATCTTATTTTTAAGAAAAATATTTTAAACATTTTTTGCCTGTATGTTCCCTTATACTTTTAATGTAATACACTTATATTTATGAAATATAATGAAATAAAAGTGACCAAAAATGGTGTTGGTTTGAAAATATATTTACAGAAATATATTTCAAAACATAATGCAGCAAATATAGGTTTTGTATATTTTGAAATATATTTAAACAATATTTTTTATATATGGGTAACATTGTGGGTCGAGGACAATTTTTAATGCAATAAAAATTATTTTTACATTTTTTTTTAAAAGGAATTTGTTTATAGAAATATATTTATAGATGTCAATATATTTAATATATCGACAAAATATTTTAGACATTTTTTTCCTCTGTATGTTTTCTTATACTTATTGTAAATCATAACGGCATACGGGGGGGGAAATATATTTTCAGTTGCTTTAAAAATACATTTATATTTTTGAAATATAATAAAAAAAAAAGACCAAAAATTATGTTGGTTTGAAAATATATTTTCTAATATATATATATATATATATATATATATATATATATATATATATATATATATATATATATATATATATATATATATATATATATATATATATATATATATTACTTTCTAATGCTTTCAAAAATGTATTTTAAATTATTTTTTACAAGGAATTTGTTTATAGAAATATAGTTATAGATGTCAATGTCAAAAAAAAAAAAGTGACCAAAAAATATGTTGGTTTGAAAATATATTTACATAAATATATTTAGAACATAATGCAGCAAATATAGGTTTTGTATATTTTAAAATATTTTTGAAAATATATATATTTTTAGATATGGGTTAAACTGCGGTTCAAGGTATTTCATATTTTTGAAAATGTTTTCCAATTTTTTTATTTTTGCTGTATTGGTTGTTTACTGTAAATATAATGCAAAATATAAATGCTTTAATATAAATAAATTAATATCTTTAAAAAATTTTTTTTTTTTACTGCCAAAACATTTTTAGAAAAAAAAAAAAATTATATATATATATATATATTTATTATTTTTTGTATGTTGATTTTAAATTAAATGCTAATTAATGTTCAAATTATAGATAAATACGAGTTTTTTTTGCCACGTTTTTGGTTGTAAATCACAGCAGCAGCGTTATGGAGCTTCAGTAGTGGAGGTGCTCCGGCTGTGTTCTAATTCCTCTTTCATCATCTCCTCATGTATCCAGGGTAAGTAGTTTCCCAGTCTGGTGTAAACGCCATATTTGCCCTCGGCGGCGCATCTCTCGCCCCAGCTCACCACTCCGGCCAGGAACCACGTGCCCCTGTAGTTGACTATGAAGGGGCCGCCGCTGTCACCCGTGCAGGCGTCTATCTCCTCTATCAGGTATCCTGCGCAGAACATGTTATCGGTGATGGCGTGCTCCGTGGAGTTGATGCAGCTCATCTGATCGGCCACCGGCAGCAGCACCTTCCTCAGGAAGCGGGACGAGCGCCGTAAGAAGCCTGTGGCTCCCCATCCCGACACCAGACCCTGCTCTCCGGGCTTCAGCAGACGCACCGCCAGGTTGGCGTCGGGCAGACAGGCGGGGGCGGCGAACGGGCCCAGAGTGACGGGACGGGACAGGTACAGTAGAGCGACGTCGCTGTCGAAGGTGTATTCGTGGAAGTGAGGGTGGAGGACGACCTTCTGCACCGTGATCTTCTGCTCGTCTTTGTCGGGACGCATCTTATCGTAGTCTCCTGCGGATGTGTCACAAACACACGCCTGGATTCAGCACAAAATCAAACAAAACTGATACCAGTTTGATGATATGTAATAATAATAATAATAAAAAAAAATAATAAAAATAAAAAATTTTGTCATTATATACTGTATATGCCATATACTATACTATACTAAATACTAGTGTTTTTATGTATATACACACACACACACACACACTATAAATACTATATATATATATATATATATATATATATATACACACACACACACACACACACACACACACACTCACTATCTATATATATATATATATACACATATACATACATACATACATACATACACACACATATAGCTAGTACTACATATTATATACTGTATTTGCCATATACTATACACACACACACACACACACACACACACACTATAAATACTAGTGTATTATATACACACACACACACACACACACACACATATATATATATATAAACACTATACTATTATTATATGACATATTATATATACTAAATACTAGTACATACCATACTAAATACTAGTATTCTATTAAGTGTATTATTATGTAGCCCTGGACTACAAAACCAGTCTTAAGTAGCAAGGTTATACCTGTAGCAGTAGCCAAAAATACATTTTACGGGTCAAAATGACCAATTTTTCTTTCATGCCAAAAATCATTAGGATATTAAGTAAAGATCATGTTCTCTGACAATATTTTGTAAAATTCCTACAGTAAATATCAAAACGTATTTTCTGATTAGTAATATGCATTGCTAAGAACTTCATTTTCAACTTTAAAGATGATTTTTCTCAATATTTAGAAAATTCCAGCTTTTCAAATAGTTGTATCTTGGCCAAATATGGTCCAATATGAATATTAATATTAATTAATATGAATAATATGAATATGAATATTAATGTCAATATTAATATTAATATTAATAAATTACCAGTAGGTGGCAGTATGAGCATATTAATGAGTGAGATGTTGCGTATTTCATTCAGTAATATCGTTCAAATTCAATCGTCCACTTCTTTTGCGGATTTCGTTGCAACTGTTTTGTTGAAAACATACAGTAATCTAAGCTATATTTTAAATGTAAAATGCTCACTTAATAATACATTTTTGTTTAACTGTTATATAAAATCTAAATTTGCAATCGATTGTATATTCAGAGAAAACTGCGTTCTTGCTCGTATTTTAAATATGAAAAATAACTCGCACAGGACATGTTTCTGTATCGAAATGGGTTTCTTAAATCGATCTTTATGTAGCCTACAGTCTGTCAATATTTGTTGCTATTAAGTGCTACAGAGCTACTTTAAAGACGCAATGAACGGCAGCGCGTTTTGCTTTAAGCAGCATACTCTGCGGGCATCTTACCATACGCACGCTGCTGGCGTGGTTACAGTCAGTTTTGACCGCAAGAGATGAGGTAATCTGATTTTGAATTTGACTGTTCACGGCACTCCCGTTTTCCTGTTTTATAATAAAAGCTTGTCAGAAATACATACTCGGTTTTAATGTTACTTTAAATTGTGGTAGAATTAAATGAATGGCAAAGCTCAGCATTTTGTTCGCGTACCCCCTTCCTCCACCTCACGTACCCCCGTTTGAGAACCACTGCTATATTATATACTACACCATTACATACTATTATATACTGTACTAAATATTCTATGTATATGCTATATACTATTATTACATAACATTCTATAGGCTATTTTATACTAAATGCTAGTATATACCATACTAAATCTTATATATGCTATATACTATTACTATAATACATTACATATCCTATATTATATACTACATTATATACTATACTAAATACTGTTATAGTACACTAAACCACACACACACACTTCATATAATATATATATATATATATTTTACTATTATTACATATGTTATATAATATATTGTATACATATTACATCAGGGTTACTGTTATCTAAAACTAAAACATTATACAACAATACAAAACATTGTATATTAACTAAAACCATTCAAAAATTGAAAAAAAAATTTTTTTCAGTTAGTTGATTAATTACTAATTTCTAATTTAAAACAAAAATAAAAAATATATATATAAAGTTTAAAAGTACCATATTATAGTACTATATATTAAAACAAAAACATGATAAAAAACAAAATTACTAAAAATACATAAAAAATACATAAATACAATTTATTAAAAATTAAATAGTTTTATATATTTATTTATATGATCTGTCCATGTTCTTGAATGTTTCACTTGCATAAAAATATGTTAAATAAATAACTGCTAAACTGACATAACTTGCTGAAATGCATTAATAGTGTAACACAAACGTCTCACCAATGGTCACATGATGTGGTGTTTGCTGGAGACAGTGGGCTGCCGTCACGACCCAGCGCTGATTGATCAGAGACCCGCCGCAGAAACCGTACTCATCCTCACGGCGCAGCAGAACCTGCAGAAGATACAGTATTTACTACATGCTCTGCATTCAGAGTGAATACAGAATTCAGCAGAAAGCTCATTTAAACGTCAGATTTGACCCACCTGCCATGGACTTCCGCCCTGACCCTGCAGCTGACCTCCAACGATGCGCGTGTCTTCATTCACGCCACTGATGTCACTTCCTGTTTCAGGCAACTCGTCATGTGACACAGGCTTGGTCTGGTTTGATGAGTGAGTGGAGTTGTCCAGTGAACTGTTATGTAATGAGTAGGAGGAGTTTGTGGTGGTGTGGGTGTGGTTTGCATAATCAGCGTCTGTGAGGTTTATATCATCCAGTGAGCGAGACATGATCCCACCAATCCACTGCTTCCCACACGGATACTGCACTAACACACACACACAGATACATCTCATCAGGTATGCTGTGTTTACATTTATAAAAATAACCACTGATCACATAAATAATTCACATATTTCACCTTAAAAAAGTATTAAGAATATATATATATATATATATATATAATTTATATTATTATGAATAGGTTATTAGTGTTGATAAATTCATTACTAAACATAATAAACTTTAACTAAAATAAAATCAAATAAAAAAAAAATACATTAAATTATTAGTACTAAAATAAATAAAACAAACTAAATAAACTAAAAATCTAATTATTTATACACTACACTATTATTATATATTACATATGCTATATTCTATATTATATATGACATTAAATATACTATCATAAATATTATACTAAATATTTACTAAATATTATATATGCTTTATACTATACTATTATTATTATTATTATATATCACATATACTAATTTATATACTACATTATATACTATACTAAGTACTAAATACTAATATATATATATATATATATATATATATATATATATATATATATATATATATATATATATGCTATATACTATACTATTACTATTATATATTACGTATACTATATTCTGTATTATATACTTCATATTATAGATATTTGACTATTATTATATATTACTATCATATTTCACCTAAAAAAATATATTATTATGAATAGGCTATTAGTGTTGATAAATTCATTACTAAACATACTAAACTTTAACTAAAAAAACTAAAACAAAAAACATAAAAAAAAATATATATATATCACATTTTTCTTTTATTTAATTTGAAGTACTAAAATAAATAAAACAAACTAAATAAACTAAAAATCACAAAATAAAACTTAATAAAAAACTATATAGACTAATACATATATATATATATATATATATATATATATATATAAAGACAAAAATTTTTTAAAAAATAAAATCTATGATAAACGATACTTAACAATAATTATTTATATTTATGGACCACAAAATTAGTCTTTTGTAGCAATAGCCAAAAATATATTGTATGGGTCAAAATTATAAATCATTAGGATATTAAATAGAAATCATGTTCCATGCAGATATTTTGTAAATTTCCTACTGTAAACAGGGTTCCCACTCTAAGCCAAATGTCAAATTCCCTGACTTTTCCCTGACTTTCACTGATTAAAAAGCTGAATTTCCATGACCTATAATGATCCACCCATTTGCAAGCTTTATTTACTTGTTTACAGACGTTTTTAGTGCAAAACTATGGAAGCCCGTTTCTGCCACTAAATAAAAAAAAGAGATAAAGATAAAACATGCAATTCTGACTTTATAACTTGCAATTGCAACTTTTTATCTCACAATTCTGACTTTATTTCTCAGAATTACTAGTTTATATCTCACAATTCAAGAGAAAAAAAGTCAGAATTGCAAGTTTGTATCATGCAATTGTGAGAAAATAAGTCAGAATTGTAAGATAACAAGTCATTGTGATGAACCTTTTTTTATTTTTTATTTAGTGGTGGAAATTACATTTTCCTGGCATGTTTGCCTTAGTTATCAGGTACAGCCTGATGACTGCATTTGACTTAAGTGACTGTCAGTTGACGTGCGGAAAGGGAATAAAATGGCACTGAAAAATAGCCTAACCATAAAGAAAGGCAAAAAGTGTAAAACAATGCGATAAAAAAAAAACGGTATAGAAAAATTAAATTTTAATAAATAGAAATAAAAATGTAAAGCAACAAACAAAAATCCCTGATATTCCATGACTTGGACCAAAAAAATATTAAATTCCCTGACTTTCAATGACTGGAATAGACCTTTTAAAATTCCATGATATTCCAGAAATTCCATGACCCGTGGGAACCCTGTGTAAATATATCAGACTTAATTTTTGCTTAGTAATATGCATTGCTAAGAACTTTATTTGTACAATTTTAAAGGTGATTTTCTCAATATTTAGATTTTTTTTGCACCTTCAGATTACAGATTTTCATTTTCATTCAGCTTTCAGATTATGTATAAATCTCAATGTAAAAAAAATGGACCCTTATGATTGGTTTTGTGGTCCAGGGTCACATTTCATAAAAAAAAAATAATAATAATAATTATATATATATATATATATATATATATATATATATATATAATTATTATTAATATTTATAAATTATTAAGAGTTAACTAAAACAAAAAATAAAACCATACAAATAAATTCATTAGTTTAAATAAAATGGAAATCAAATCAAATAAATCATTAAAAAATGTATTTTTATTATTTATTTTTATTAATTATTTCAGCTGCCAAAGCTACACGTCACTAGTGATGTCAAACTTTGGGGAAATGTTATACATCTATAATTTTAAAAAAAATCTCACGAAGCTAATTATGTTAACAGTCCTGATTTTAAAATACATAAAATAAGACTAAAATGCTTTTTTAATTTAACAACCCAATGTTTTTCAAAACAGGTCTCTTATGAAATAAATAAATAGTGATTATATACATAATTAAAAATTCTACTTGTATAAGCATTTCAGTTTGATAACAGTAGTTACACAGGTCTGTGTGTTTGTACCTGCTGAATTGCAGCTCCGTCCGTCTTCATCCAACTGATAACCGTCTGCGCAGCTGCACACGATGCCTGCTGTCTGCTCTGACTGACTGCAGTAGTGCAGACACCCTCCGTTCTTATATTTACAGTCAAACACCTCTAAAGATACACAAACACATACAATGCATAAAAATCCTAGTGTTTGCTCAAAAGAAAAACTAAGTAGTCAACTGGTCCAACTATTTTGAACTATTTTGTATGTATACAAGTGCATAGACAAATACAGCATGAAGTGTAATGTCTGCAGTGAACCTGTTTCGCAGTTGTTCCCGCTGTACTGCGGAGGACAGAGACACTCGAGGACGCCGCGGATCTCGCTGCAGATTCCTCCATTCAGACACGGGTTAAAACGACACAGATTCAGATCTAAAAATGACAAAAAAAAAACTCACTTAACTCCATCATAATCTTTAGAGTTTCTTCAGATACTATTTCAGCACAGTGGCTTGAATTAAATGGTTAATAAAGAAGGGTCTTACTCTGATATTTGTACCAGAACTCCATCTAGAAGGACACAAGAACATGAAAAACCGACAATGATGTGAGTGTATTCTTAAAATTAAAAGTTCCTACAGTGGTTTTTAATACAGAGGTGTGAAATCATACAAGAATCTTTGAGACAAAAAGAGATCTTTTTATTTTAAATAAAAAAGAATTTTATTCTCTAGCTCTTCAGAATTCATATGTGCTGCTGATTCAAAGCTGTGCTTCTTAAAATGATCTAACCTTGTAAAGACTGACATATTCAACAATATAATATATATATATATATATATATATATATATATATATATATATATATATATATATATATATATATATATATATATATATATATATATATATATATATATATATATATATGAAAAAGTGAAAAGAAAAAAATTTAGACAAAACGTGTTTTTTTGTTGAGTATCATATGTGAACCTGGACTAAAACCACCAAGTAGCAGGGGTTATATTTATAGCAATAGCCAAAAATACATTTATTAAGTATTTATTAAGTATTTATTGCTTTTTTCTTTTATTTATGCCAAAAATCATTAAGATATTAGGTAAAGATCATGTTTCATGAAGATATTGTGTAAATTTCCTACGGTTAATATATCAAAACTTACTTTTTGATCAGTCATATGCATTTCTAAGAACTTCACTTGGACAACTTTAAAGGCGATTTTCAATATTTTATTAGGATTTTTTTGCACCCTCAGATTCCAGATTTTCACAGTTGTATCTCAGCCAAATATTGTCCTATCCCAAATGTTTTTTTTTTTCAGGTGATAAATGTCAATTTCACAAAATGTTTTTGTGGTCCAGGGTCACATGCTCCATCAGGCTTTTATAGCTCATATAGTCTGATATAGTGAGAATATGGAGGAAAAACAGCAGACAGAGACTCAACAGAGCAAAAATATGTAATTTTAGTATTGCAGATATGTACATAAAATGATATATATATATATATATATATATATATATATATATATAAAAATCAGTCATCACTCTGTATCTCCAATTATAGTAAAATAGTCTTTGTAAAATGAGATTCAAATTAAATCAAAACATCTAATGCAATGCAATACATAAGTAAAAATAAGCAAAAAAAATATATAGAAATCAAGATATAATCAGAGCTGTATGAGTACATTTTAAAAGTGTGATTTCTAGTCTAGGAAAAGCCATGGGACATTAATAAAAGTCATGGGGAATTTGATTAAAGAAGTTCACTTCCAGAACAAACATTTGCAGATAATTTACTTATCCCTTTGTCATTCAAGATGTTCATGTCTTTCTTTCTTCAGTCGTAAAGGAGTTATGTTTTTTGAGGAAAACATTTAAGGATTTCTCTCCATATAGTGGACTTCTGTGGTGGATGGAGTTTACAATCCCAAAATGCACTTTAAATGCAGCTTTAATGGGCTTCAAACAATCCCAGCTGAGGAAGAAGGGTCTTATCTAGCAAAAAGATCAGTTGTTTTCTAACCCAGAAACCAAAACTCTGATCTCATGAACTCCAAAGAGTCATATATCACTTCAAGATCCCCTTATTGAGCAAAATACGCCATTTCATATGACTGTACCGTTTTTTCTTTGCTCAGGAAGATCTCAGATGCCTCCTCCAATGAGCATAGCTCCTCATAACACTCCCTCTCCAGATTCCCAGGTTTCATCTCCTCCAGGAAGGCATTTGCCCTTCGGTTCCTCAGCAGATGAACAGCATCATGCCTGTCCAGAAACACTGAACACCAGACACATGCATTAAATAGATACGTCTGATCATAGATAGATAGACACAGTGTTGCCATCTTAGCAATTGTGTTGCTACATTTAGTATCTTTTCAGACAAGGCTACCCAAGCAACTTCTTCAAAAAGCACCTAGCAACAAATTTAGCTAATTTTACAATTTATTTGGCAACTTTTAGCAACTGTGACTCAAATGTCTAGCAGGACACATATCACGTGAATCAAGTTGCTAGATGCAACCGTTCAATAATAATTGTTCATTTATGATAAAACCTTGTTATTAGTTCGTACCTGCATTTGTTGATCAATTTAAAGATACGTAGAAAAATCAGAAAAAACACTGGTAATTCCTAAATTGTAACCTGAGAACACAAAATACAATGTGTGGCCTAATTTTTAATTCAGGTAAAAAAAGAAAAAAAAAAAAAAAGAAAAGAAGAGTGATTGAACATTATAAAAACATCTAGATACACAAAATATAAGAGCAATCTTAAACTGTAGAAATAAGTTGGCAGCGCTGGATAGATAGACAGATAACGTTAGATGGATAAATCACCTGGTGACTGGAGCGCTGAGGTCAGATGAATTAAGAGAAGAATCATCCAGCTCATGGATTCGGACATCAAGAAACCGCAGATTTGGTGCAAATAAACCTGTTTGACAGGTTTCATGGAAAACAAAACCAAAGTGAAGGCCCGTTCACACCACAAACCACAACCATAAAGTTTTGAAAATCGCTCTAACTGAATGAAAATAATGGGGTCCATTTTCTTTTCAGGATGATGAACGATAAAAACACCGACAGCCAATCAGAATCCACCCGAATTTAAAGCGTTTGAGCATTTAAAGCGACAGACGACAGAATTCGTCCAACTTCCGTTTTTAAAAGTGACATAAATTTTAATACTAAATGTTTTGAGTCACTCCGTGTCAACTCAACCAAAGGCTCTGATTTGGCTAATAATTATTCTGAAGAAAGATAGACATGTATAGTAGTGATGGGAGAAACGAAGCTTTTCAAAGCTTTGAATCAATTGAACCAATTGCTTCGCAAAATGATTCACTGTTCGAAGCGCTCGAATAAATACAACAAAATCTTAGGCTAAACATGCATAAAAACAGATTTTAAAACCCATTGCAAATGTTTTATTGAAAGTATAATCCATTATTTGCAATAAAAAATAAAATAAAAAATAAATACCATTAAATATTAAGTGTCTGCTTAATATGTGGTTTGTGATAATACACACTCCAAATCACTGTTTGCGAAACATTTGATTCACAAAAGTTTCGAAGCTTCATGAAGCAGTGCTTCAAAAGTGGCCATCACTAATGTATAGTGAGGAAAGCCAAAATATTAAATGTCATGGATGAATATTTACTGAGTAATCCACTATTTTCACCCTAGATTCGATTCAAAGTCAAGTTACAGGGGGATTTTGTCATTTTAACAACTTCTGAAGCTACCAAGAGTTTAAACAAGCATTATTGTAACATGTTTGAAACAAATCAATACAAAACTACAATTGAAATGAACTACATTGAAAATGGGTAGGATACTAAATATGGAGCTGCACTGAGATCTCAATATCTCTGGGATTAAACCATATACAGGGCTTTAAAAATGAAGATATCAAAAGAAAGGTTTCCTAAGAATCAGAATCTATTAAGCTAACTTTAATACTACTCGAGTTACAGGCACACAAAGAGTCTCAAACAGGTACGTTCTATGTAATTACTTTTATAGAGGGAAACAAGATACAATTCTAATTTTAATATTATTTTTTCTTCAGACAGACATTGTTCTTAAAATCAAATAAGTATCAAAAAGCTGTACACCAACTGAACAACATTTCGTTTTCAACCCCTGAAAATGGATAACATTCAACTATCTAGACATGGAGGCTCATTGAGATCCCCATATCTCTGGGACTGAACAATGTAGGGTCTTGAAAATTAAGATTGTAAAAGAAAAGGTTATGAAGAACTAGAATCTAAAATCATATTGTGATATATTTAATACTTCTTGAGTTATAGACACACACTAGTATGTTCAAGTGAGATACATCTCCAGTTTTAACATTATTTGTTCTTCACATTCCTTAATGATTTACTTTCAGAGCCATTTTGAAATTCCAATATCTCTGGAACCAAATCTAATAGGGCATTAAAAATAAAGATGCCAAAAGGAAAGTTTGTTAAGACCCAATATCCAAAATGGCATTGAAATATCTTTAATACTTCTTGAGTTACAGGCATGCAAACTTTGGTGAAAAACTTGAAAAGTGCTGTTTCCCCATTTTTGAATGGTCACCATTGGCACATAATGCAACAAGGATTGCTAAAGTCAACAGATTTTACTAACAGAGCTACCAATCTCCGTGTAAAAAAAGAATAATGATGCTGCCATCTTTCTGAAGTCATTTTTACCCCCCTGTAAGTTGACTCTGAATCAAAGGTGAAAATTGGCATTTTGACCTCCCACTATAAAATAGTGGATTACTGGACATTTAATATCTTGGCTTTCATCACTATAAATGTCTGTATTAGCAAAATCAAAAATTGTTATTCTTCTCATTATTTATAGCGGATCATGAACGTCTTGGTTACGTATGGTAACCCTCGTTCCCTGATGGAGGGAACGGAGACGTTGTGTCGAAGTGACGACTAGGGGTCGCTCTTGAGAGCCCGAACACCTCTGACAGCTTTGAGAAAAGGCCAATGAAATTGGTACGCAGTATTTGCATAGCCCGCTCCGCCCCGGAGATCCGGGCATAAGAGGGGGGGGCTAGGCAACACTCATTGTTTTGATCTGAGGAGCCGAAGCACCCGGCTACACTCAGAGGCGGTCCGAGGTTGTGGCAAGGGGGACACAACGTCTCCGTTCCCTCCATCAGGGAACGAGGGTTACCATACGTAACCAAGACGTTCCCCGTCTGTCGTTCACGTTCGACGTTGTGTCGAAGTGACGACTAGGGGTCCCAGTTGAAAACGCCACAACCAGCGGACCGCGTCACGAGTGCATGGAGTGCAAATATTAACAGGTCTTGCGTGTTAGATAAATGTCACTCACCTCTACGTGACCTTCCAATGCCCAAGAGCTTCAGCCAGCCTTTCCTCACCTTTGGTTGAACATCTTGGAGAACATTGGGCCAGTGTCCGTCCTCCCCGGGGGGGGGATGGGCACTACGGAGACCACACCCTGCCCGGAGGGAGGTATTTGTGTGGAGAATACACTTGAGGGCTCGCACTAGGGGAGCACAACAAGGGGACGATCCTGAGGCAGGCTCCGCATGAGGAGAGACTGCTGAGCTCAGGGTCGGAGACAAGTTTTGTCTTAAGGGAAACACCGCATCTCTGGGAGTATAGGTGGAGATACACACATGGGGCCGCATTAGGAGCCACTACATGTGGGGCACCAACCTAATATGAGAGTTCACAAGAGGCAACCTAACCTCATATTAGATTCTGATAGCTAGTTCCTCCGCTGAACATAGCTACGTTGCGGGTGCAACATGATGGAAATTGTCGTTCAGGGTTCACGCCAGGAAACTTACTGAACTGGGGAAGCGTCATCACCCGTGGGGAACGACGCTTCAGCAAGCTTCTACACCGTGTCAGCTTCAGGAGTTACTGGGCTTGCGTTCAGGACTCCCGAAGAGACTGGTTCTACACGCAGATTGTAGAACCTGGCAAACGTGTTAGGTGTAGCCCAACCTGCAGCTCTGCAAATGTCTGTTAAAGAGATCCCGTTCGCCAGCGCAACCGACGCTGCGACGCCCCTGGTGGAGTGGGCGTGCACCCCCAGCGGGCAGGGCACCCCTGTGGCCTGGTAGGCCAAACGAATCGCATCCACAATCCAGTGGGAAATTCTTTGTTTGGAGACAGCTTTCCCCTTCTGCTGTCCTCCAAAACAGACAAAGAGCTGACTCGACCGTCTGAAGCTTTCAGTACGTTCCAAGTAAATGCTCAGGGCACGGACTGGGCATAACAAGGAGAGGTTGGGGTCGCCTTCCTGAGAAGGGATAGCTTGCAGAGTGACCACCTGGTCCCTGAAGGGAGTGGTGGGCACTTTGGGCACATAACCGGGCCGGGGTCTCAGGATAACGTGAGAGTTAGCCGGCCCGAATTCGAGGCACGAGTCACTGACGGAGAGGGCTTGGAGGTCTCCCACTCTTTTGATCGATGTGAGCGCAGTCAGGAGAGCAGTCTTTTGGGAGAGAGCACTGAGTTCGACTGACTGGAGCGGCTCAAAGGGACCTGACTGTAGGCCCCGGAGGACCACAGACAGATCCCAAGAGGGGACAAGGCGCGGTCTGACGGGGTTCAGCCTGCGTGCACCTTTAAGGAATCGTATAACCAAATTGTGCTTCCCAACCGATCTACCTTCCACCAGGTCGTGGTTAGCGGCAATAGCGGCTACCTGGACCTTAAGTGTTGAAGCAGAAAGGTGTCTATCCAGTCCTCCTTGGAGGAAGGAAAGCACCGTTCGGATGCCACATCTCCGTGGGTTCTCCCCCCGGGAGGAACACCAGTTTGTGAATTTGCGCCATCTGAGGTCGTACAGCCGCCTCGTGGAGGGAGCTCTCGACTGCAACAGAGTGTTTACCACTGCCAGTGGGAGATCTCTGAAATCCTCCTGGTCGCGTCCAGGGACCATACGTGGAGGTTCCAGAGATCTGGGCGCGGGTGCCATATCGTGCCCTTCCCCTGTGAAAGGAGGTCCTTCCTCAGGGGAATGCGCCAGGGAGGAACGGGGGAGAGGAGCACCAGCTCTGAGAACCAAACCCTGTTGGGCCAGTAGGGGGCCACCAGCAGGATCTGTTCTCTGTCCTCCCTGACTTTGCACAGGGTCTGTGCAATTAGGCTCACTGGTGGAAACGCATACTTGAGGAGGCCCTGAGGCCAGCTGTGTGCCAGTGCATCTGTGCCGAGGGGCGCCTCGGACAGACCGTACCACAACTGGGAGTGAGTGTTCTCTATCGAGGCAAACAGGTCGACCTGGGCCTGACCGAAAAGACTCCAGATCAGCTGAACCGTCTGAGGGTGAAGTCTCCACTCGCCCCGAAGCGAAGTCTGTCGGGAGAGCGCGTCCGCTACCCAATTGAGTTCGCCCGGTATGTGGGTGGCTCGTAGAGACTTGACATTGTTTCGACACCAAAGGAGGAGTTGGCGGGCTAGCTGTGACATGCGAAAGGAGCGTACACCGCCCTGGTGATTGATGTAGGCTACAGTCGCAGTGCTGTCTGTGCGGACCAGCACGTGTTTGCCCTGAACCAAAGGTCGGAACCTCTTCAGGGCCAAAAACACTGTCAGCAGCTCGAGGCAATTGATATGCCAATGCAGCCGAGGGCCCGACCAGAGCCCTGCAGCTGCTTGCCCATTGCATACGGCGCCCCAGCCTGTGTTGGATGCATCTGTCGTAACCAAAATGCGCCTGGACACTTGTCCTAAGGGCACCCCGGTCCGTAGGAACGAAATGTCTTTCCAAGGACCGAGGGTTTTTAGACATATGGGTGACGTGCACCCGGTATGAACCCTGGCGCCATGGCCATCTCGGGACTCGGGAACGCAGCCAGTGTTGTAACGGTCTCATGTGCATCAGGCCCAGCGGCGTGACGGCGGACCCAGGAGCCTCTGTAATTGTTTGAGGGGGACCGTCGGGCTGCGTGAGAGCTTCTGGACGCAGCTCAGCACTGACTCTGCACGCTCCGGGGAGAGCCGTGCACTCATGGCAACCGAGTCTAGTTGTATACCGAGAAAAGAGATGCTCCGTACCGGGGCGAGCTTGCTCTTTTCCCAGTTGACCCGAAACCCCAGATGGGCCAGATGGTTGAGAACCACATCCCTGTGTTTGCATACCAACTCCTGAGAGTGTGCTATGACCAGCCAGTCGTCGAGGTAATTGAGAATGCGGATGCCCCTCTCCCGGAGAGGGGCAAGGGCTGCCTCTGCGACTTTCGTAAAGACGCGGGGAGACAGGGAGAGCCCAAATGGAAGGACTTTGTACTGAAATGCTTGACCTTCGAAGGCAAACCGCAGGAAGGGCCTGTGTCTTGGAAGAATCGAGACATGAAAGTACGCGTCTTTCAGGTCTATCGCCACAAACCAATCCTGGAATCTGATGCACGTGAGAATGCGTTTGAGCGTTAGCATTCTGAAGGGGAGCTTGTGAAGGGCCCGATTCAGAATCCTCAGATCCAGGATTGGTCTTAAACCGCCACCTTTCTTGGGTACAATGAAGTAGGGGCTGTAGAACCCTTTCTTCATGTCGGCCGAGGGGACCGGCTCTATCGCGTCCTTCGCCAGAAGGGTCGCGATCTCCGCCCGAAGAACCGCAGCATTCTCGTCCCGAACCTCGGTAGAGAAGATGCCGCTGAACTTGGGCAGATTGCGTGCGAATTGGATAGCATAGCCGAGTCGGATGGTTCTGAGAAGCGAGCGAGAGAGGTTGGGTATCTCGAGCCAAGCTGTAAAACTCTCTGCCAACGGTCTCAGGGGGACCACCGACGTACCTCGGGTGGGTACGGTGTGACTGAGTTGTGGTGAAAGCCCTTTGTTCGGGGGCGTGCTGTCCCGGAGGACACAAGGTGCTTTGATCGCCATAACCGACATACAAGGATCCGTGAGAAGATCGCCTGAGCTCAGGGGATCGACTGACGGATGCGCTTGTTTCTCTGTCAAAGTATGCAGAAGCGCAAGTTTTGCGGTTGAGCATGCTTTGGTGTGTTTGGGTGGCTGGGTACCCCGGAGGGACCCAGCCATGGAAGGATCGACCATCGGAACCGACAGACAAGGATCCATCAGAAGATCGCCTGAGCTCAGGGGATCGACTGATGGATGCACTTGATTCGTCAAAGCATGCCGAAGCGCAGGCCCTGCGGTTGAGCATGCTTTGATGTGTTCTGGTGGCTGGGTACCCCGGAGGGACCCAACCATGGTGGGTGTACCGATCATCGTAACCGACAAGGATCCAACGGAGGACCGCCTGAGTTCAGGGGGGTCGACTGAAGGATGCACTTGGTTTGTCAAAGCATGCAGAAGCGCCTGAGATGCGGTCGAGCATGCTTTGACGTGCTTCAGTGGCTGGGTACCCCGGAGGGACGCAGTCGCACTGGTTTTTACGCCCAGAGAAGAAAGAAATTGCTCTTAAATTGACCATGTGGAGGCTGTCCGCCGTGAGGCAGACAGCCAGGATGGAGCCGAAGCCCACACTCGTCCCCTCGCCGAGTGTGGATCTAGACAGGTCAGCAGATCTCTCTCCCCTGGGCGGCTCACTTCAGGAGCGCTTCGAAGCCTGATGAGGGTTCCTAGCGGCCTGAAAATGAGCTAACGGCGCCACCTTCTTGCGAGAACTCGACGGCAAGGCTGGTTTGGGTGCAGGACCAGCCTGAGGCGGGCCCTGAACCAGTCTGGAGAAATGGGGGCGTCAAGAAAGCGAACTTTCTCAGTGTCCTTCATTTCCGCCAGATTTAGCCAAAGGTGGCGCTCCTGGACCACCGTAGTGGACATCGCTCTACCCAGAGCCTGCGTTGCGACATTTGATGCTCGGAAGCATACACAGAACTGAACGCAGTTCCTGCGACACTCTGAGGCGAGATCTCCCTCGTGCAGATCTTATAACACTTTGCCTGGCAGCCAGCAGGATGGCAAAAGTGTGCATGGTGGACACAGCCTGTCCAGAAGACGTGAACCCCTTCACGCTCTGGACGAGAGCCTATGTGGTCCCACCAGGGGGCAGGGCATCAGATATGCAGGCGCTGTACTGAAGCGCCCACCCGCCCGGAGAATCCACGAAGCCTCTCGCGCTGGACCGCCATCGAGGGAAATGAGGGAGGAGGACCTGATATATCGTGTTTCAGCCGAAAAAAAAGGCCTATCACGATATAGTCAATCTTGTACGTTACCAAAGCCATGAACACACAGGATGAGGCGGAGGGTTTTTTCTCACTCAAACCTGATGTGTTTCGGTTATCTTGTTCAAGCACGCCCACCACTTCAGCGTCTGCTCAAACTGAGACTCGCTCCCCAGCTTGCTCAGTCGAAGCATCAGCTTCCCATGGTTTAAGTCCTCCCTCCGATGCTGCAGCCAACCTCTCAACCAGCTTTTAAGGTTTTGAACAGAGTAAAGTTGTAAAAAGAACTAATAATCTGTCCAAAAACCTAAACGGGGGTCGCGAGGAACGAGCGATCCGCGGGGGGAAACCCGGCGGAACTAACTCATTTCCTATTGCTCGCCATCGACGCACATCGCAGCGGCCCTCGTACCCGGAAGTAGAAGGGCCGAACGGAAGCGGTCGCGGTGAGCCGCGGCTTCGCGGCTCGTGAGCAGCAACCCATAGTTATGTTCCCTTCCGCAAGCAGAACACAAACTATCAACGAAGCGATGTATCAGCGTGAGACTAGCTCAACCCTGAGCACAACGATCGTGCCGATTGTTATTGTTTACGAGGAAACCGCAACCAGGAAGACACGGACGGAAAGGCAAATGTAAACACAATCCATCCGTGTCGGCTCTTTCAGAGAAATTACTCCTTTTCAGGAGGAAAAGCTCTTTAGAGATCGTCGTCGAAGCACCCAGGGGTATTCTCGCTTACCAAGAGAAGGGTTAAAGGGAGAGACCGCTGCTCGTGCCATAGATCCAACGACGAAGAGGTGAGTAATGCTGTTTTCCCCTAAGAGAATACTGCATTCGGCTCCGAAGAAACAGAACAATGATTGTTGCCTAGCCCCCCCCTCTTATGCCCGGATCTCCGGGGCGGAGCGGGCTATGCAAATACTGCGTACCAATTTCATTGGCCTTTTCTCAAAGCTGTCAGAGGTGTTCGGGCTCTCAAGAGCGACCCCTAGTCGTCACTTCGACACAACGTCGAACGTGAACGACAGACGGGGAACCAGAAGTCTCACCCATAGGCTTACTTCTGCATTTAAGAAAAAGGTGGATAACACTGAGAGAAAACATACTGACATAAGCTTTTTTTGTAATGTCTTTATGATGTTTCTAAGTTCTAAGAAATGTTTTTGTAGCCTTTAAATAATATTCTAATAATTTTAGCATTCTTATAATTCTATATAATTTAACATTCAAATTAAATGATGATGATTTGGGGTAAAAAATAAAATTAGAATGTTCGAGAAAAAAAAAAAAATTGTATCATCATTTTAAAAATATTAAAAATAAAAATTCAAATAGCGGAAATAAAGTTAACAGAGCATTGTAAGAAACATTTTTGTATCTTTTAAATAATAATTTCAACATTTTAAAAACATTTAATAACAATGTTCCCACAACATTTCTATAACCTACCTTTGTTATCCGTTAGTGTGCACAATAATACAGTTATTGCAATTTGCTGTAGTTAATGTTTTTGGTGTGATCAGGCCTTAATAATTACGATGAACTTTTAAATTGTTCTAATTAAGTGAGAATAAGTAACATAATCCACTAAAACCATCCAAATGTTTTAAAACACAAACACAGCACAGCTCTTTGTATTGTTCTTTTGAATAATAATAATAATACATATTTGCTCACCTTGTTGAGGGATTCACTCAATTTATATCAGTCCCGAGGAGATTCACTTTTACTCTTTCAGTGTTTCTGAAGACTGAGTTTCATCACATTTCTTCTAATAAAACTGTCTTGATGACAAACAGTGCAAACAGTCTTAAAAAACACTATTTGTACTGCGCTACAGCATCGACCTTTAGACAGACAGTGTTTACACACATGAGCACAAACACAACCTGCACAAACTCTCTTCAATCAGCATCAAAACCAGTTCACTGTATAAAAATGTTTACTAAACAGACAAACATCCTAAATGTAATCTGTTTGTCAAGAATTATACAGTGTTGGGGAAAGTTATTTTAAAAGTAATGCATCACGATATTGCATGATAACTAATTATGTTACTGATCCTGATTTTGATACTTTTGTGTTACTTTTTGTCACCTGGGCTGGGCTTGCTTCTTTGTTTTTAAAGTTATGTTACTTTACCAGTTACTTGAAAAAGTAATCTGATTACATATCTTGCATTATGTAATTTGTCACTCCCAACACTGTGTACAGTTGAGGTCAAAAGCTTACACCCCCCTTTCAGAATCTGCAAAATGTTAAATATTTGAACAAAATAAGAGGAGTCATTTTTTATTTAGTACTGACCTGAATAAGATATTTCACATAACAGATGTTCACATATAGTCCACAAGAAAAAAAAATTAAATTAAATTAAAATTTATCAAAATGTCTTAATACTGTGTTACCTGAATGATCCACAGCTGTGTTTTTTCGTTTTAGTGATAGTTGTTCATGAGTCCCTGGTTTGTCCTGAACAGTTAAGCTGCCTGAAAAATCCTTCAGGTCCCACAAATTCTTTGGTTTTCCAGCATTTTTGTGTATTTGAACCCTTTCCAACAATGACTATGATTTTGAGATCCATCTTTTCCCACTGAGGACAACTGAGGGACTCATATGTGACTATTACAGAAAGTTCAAACGCTCACTGATGCTCCAGACGGAAACACCATGCACTAAAAAACATTTGAACATAATGGAAATGTATGCATTTTTCTTATTTATTTTTCATTTAGTACTGTCCTTCAGAGGCTACAGAAGATGTTTCCCAGAAGACAAAACAAGTTAAATTTACCCTGATTTTCCAGCTCTTAATGCATGGTTTTTCTTTCTGGAGCATCAGTGAGCGTTTGAACCTTTTTATCTCGCAATTCTGACTTCATAACTAGCAATTGTGAATTTACATTTCGCAATTCTGACTTTATTTCTCAGAATTGAGCTTTTATCTCACAATTCTGACTTTATTTCTCAGAATTTTGACTTTTTATCTCGCAATTCTGACTTTATGATTAGCAATTGTGAATTTATATTTTGCAATTCTGGCTTTATTTCTCAGAATTATGACTTTTTTTTTTTAATTTTGGCTCATAATGCATGTTTTTCCTTCTGGAGCATCAGTGAGTGTTTGAACCTTCTGTAATAGTTGCATATGAAAAACTGAAAAAACAAAGAATTAATGCTCATGAACAACTATCACTAAACAAACAAACAAACAAAAACAGCTGTTGATCATTCATGTAGCAACACAGTATTAAGAATCAAGGGGATGTAAAGTTTGAACAGGGTCATTTTTATATTTTTATTAAACTGAAATATCCTATTCAGGTCAGTACACCTTCTTATTTGGCTAAAATAAAACATTTGGCAGATTCTGAAAGGGCGATGTGAACTTTTTGACCTCAACGGTATATGTGTATATTTAAAAGAAAAAACACAAGTGAGATTTGGGCAAAAGAATGTTTTAATTCACATTCTATTCTACAAGTAGTTACATTATTTACAATATTTTAAAAAAACAACCAAAACGAACGAAATGAACAGTGAATGTGTTAATATCGTCAAACGTTTCTCAGTAATCCTTCAAATAACACAGAGTACAAATATGCATCTACCTGTTTGAAAGCAGCACCCGATCGAAGTGGATTCCTTTCATACTCCACGATGACACCTACACTATGGATTAGACTCTATCAGTAGTGTTTTAGAGGTAGACTACGGCTCTAGTCAGTAGTGCTGAATTAGGGTTGTTAAGACAGATCAATATAAGACTTCTTTCAAATGAAACTAAACAGCAGTCAAACCTCTCGTCTGAAATCGAAGGCCACACCGTCGAACTGCGGCCGGATCTGATTGGAGAAATCCGCTTTAAAGGAGAAGTTCACTTGCAGAACAAAGATTTACAGATAATGTACTCACCCCCTTGTCATCTAAGATGTTCATGTCTTTCTTTCTTCAGTCGTAAAGTTATGTTTTTTGAGACAAACTTCTGGATTTTTCTCCATTTTTTTCTCTTTTTTTAAATAACCCTTCTTCCTTGACTGGGATTGTTTACAGCCACAATTGGGATCGTTTAAAGCTGCATTTAACCCTTTAACTGTCACTCCCAGTTTTAAACATAGATGTGAAAATGCACTATTCAAACTTACATTTTTATAATTTATGAACGAAACATTTTGTAATATGATTTTGATCTATATTTTCCATGGTAATGCAATGTCTGATTTTAAAATGGTTTTCAAAGGATGGTTTTTGAGATTTTAAGTTTTCTACTAATATATAATATGTTTTCCTCAAAAAACTATTTCTTTACGACTGAAGAAGGAAAGACATGAACATCTTGGATGACAAGGGGATGAGTACATTATCTGTACATTTTTGTTTTGGAAGTGAACTTTAAATCACACACTTGTTCCTCTGTGATTCCTATGGAAGTCAGTTTCCGCCACCGAATAAAAAAAATGTAAAATGTAATTGCGACTTTTTATCTCGCAATTCTGACTTTTTTTCTCGCAATTGTGAGTTTACATCTTGCAGTTCTGACTTTTTTTCTCAGAACTGTGAGATATAAACTCACAGTTGTGATTTATAAAGTCAGAACTGCTAGATATAAAGTCACAATTTCGAGAAATAGTCTGAATTTTAAGCTATAAACTCATAATGCTGACATTTTCCTCCAAATTTTGAGCTATAAACTTGCAATTCTGACTTTTTCCTCTGAATTTTGAGATATAAACTCGCAATTCTGATTTTGTATCATGCCATTCTGACTTTATTTCTCAGAATTGTTTTTATATCTTGCAATTCTGACTTTATAACTCATTAACAAATCATTTTAAATGTTTTTATTGTTGTGATTATTACTTTTTTATGATTATTTTAACTTCTCTTATGTACAGCATTTTGAATTACCATTGTGTATGAAATGTGCTATATAAATAAACTTGCCTTGCCTTGATTTCTCAGAATTGTGTTTATATCTTGCAATTCTGACTTTTTATCATGCCATTCTGACTTTGTTTCTCAGAATTGAGTTTATATCTTGCAATTCTGACTTTATATCTCACAATTGTGCGTTTATAGCACGCAATTCTAACTTTATAACTTGCAATTATGAGTTTGTATCACGCAATTCTGACTTTATTTCGGAGAACTGAGTTTATATCTCGCAATTCTGACTTTATAACTTGCAACTGTGAGTTTATATCTTACAATTCTGACTTCATAACTCGCAATTATGAGTTTGTATCACGCAATTCGGACTTTATTTCTGAGAACTGAGTTTATATCTGGCAATTCTGACTTTATAACTTGCAATTGTGAGTTTATATATGAGAAAAGAATTGTGAGATAAGTCGCAATAACATTTTTTATTCAGTGGTGGAAATGGGCTTCCATAGATTCCAGTGTTAGAAAGCAATAAAAGCTGTATTCGAATCAAACGAAGCATCATGCACATTCAGGGGGGTTTGAGAAATACGTGATTTTAGGGCCCTTTCATCTGCCTGCAGCGAAGCCAGTTCATCGTCACGACTTAAAAAAATGAACAAACTAACAAGCAAACAGGCAATAAGAAAAATAAGGGAGCGGGGGACGTTAACGGAGCAGTTTTAGTTGGCATCAGCTGAACTCGGTTATAAAAGAGTTTCGTTTTGGTCCGTCGCGTCAGACGAGCGAACCGGCTCTGCTCTGCGCCGGAACCATGACGGGTACGGCGCCCATGCGCTCCAGCGTGGCTTGGCTTACAGCGTACGAGTGCGTGTGCTGCTGTCCGTGCGTCACGGCCGGCGTGGCGGCGACAGGCGGGCGGAGGCTCAGCGAGCCGTTACTGCGGGCCATGACGGGCGGCGAGGGGGCAGAGTTTGTGGTGACCACCAAAGTCTTGGGCGGCGGCAGGGTGTGGCTGCCGTTGGCGTAGGCGGGCCGCGAAGGTGCGTTTCCCGGCGCGGTGGAGCCGCCGGTGAAGGTCTGCCTCGTGTCGCCGTTGTAGCGCGTGTAGGAGTTGGTGTCGTAGTTGGGTTTGGGGTTGTGCCAGTAGCGGCTGTTGTAGGTGTTGGTGGACGTCAGCGTGTCGTTCTCTGAAGACGAGGCGTCCGCTTGGAACGCTTTGACCGATGAGGATCTCTTTGGAGGAAGATCATCCTCCCTGTGTGAGGTAAGATGAGAAAATTTCAAATGAGCACAGAATTAGATATTACCTTTTAAAACTTTTTAGAATAGGGGACATTTCAGGGAACATGACAGGTACCGTATTGACCCAAATATAAATTTTTTTCTTGGAAATACATCTGAAAAAAAGTATGAAAAAGACTTACGCAACCGGCTTTACTGACAAAATGTGAATAGATAGATAGAAATCACCTTCGATTAATTGTGCCCTAGTTAAAAGTGTCTAATGTGAGTTATCATTTTCAGTGTCATTTATAGCCATACTGAAAGCAACAACAGATAGTTTACCTCAGATCTTAAAAATAAATGTATGTGATGCAAACTGGGAAATTTTACCTTTTTAGGTTTTGATACCATATGAAAGCTGAAAAAGCTTCATTTGGCTATCTGAAGTTGATTTTCAGGAATGGAATTTTGAGAAAAACGGGGTTTAACGTGAGACGTGTTTTACTTTCAGGGCTGTCAGGAGCGCTATACTGCATTATTACACAAACAGACTAACATCTGTTTTCCGTTGTTTATCATGGATACAGTCTCAGAACTTTTGACCACCCCTTTTATGCTTAAATAGCACGAATAATGTACTTGTAATTGTAGTTTACATGTAGAAACGCGAGCGCAGCACAACTGTTCACTGTTTATATAACAGACTGTCATCAGACTCCTTCTCCTTACTAACTTCATCATCCGATCCTTCATCTCTGGATGTGAAATAGTCCATTATAACATCATTTAGGGCACTGATATCATCAGGATTGAGCAGATTGAGGAAAGTTAGATCGTTTGAGTGAGCAGCTTCTTCCGACTGCGTTGATCTCTTGCTCTCCGCCATTTCACTATATTAAAAAATAAATAAATACAACTTTGCGTGCCGTAGTTTACACAGGACTGGTGGGAAATGTGCATTGAGACACCTTTATTAAATATGTTACGTGGTTTATTTTGATAGGTTAACGGTTTCTTTGGTGTTTAGAGAAAGCACCTCATCAGCACATTCTTCACATTAGAGAAAGTCACTTTCATTCCTGCTTGCTGCAATAAATCTACATTTTTCTGCACTAAACAAGTGAATTTTGCCAAGATATTTTCAGAGATGACAGACAAGATGTTAGAGAATATTAATGTAATGAATACCTAATTTTGACAAAAAACTGACACTTGTCTATTCCTGAAAACATCTCAGCGCGACATCTGATGGGTTTTCTTAGATTGCATCACATATGTTAAAACTGCAAACCAACGAGTGTTTTCTATGACAAATTCCCCTCTTCACTAAGTTGTCAATTGTTTTGTTTATTGGTCTAAGTTTCGAATTTTTCTAATTAACCTTACATTGGGTTTGTCACTCAATTCATTCCCTTGTGCTTCGTTCCTATCCTTCTGAATTATGTTGCATTGATAAGGAGTTATCACAAACTAAGACTATTTATCTTACGATCAGTATATAGTAAATGTAAGTTAAAGTGTTGCCTAGGCAACCAGTTAAAACTTGTGGTGGTGATGATGTCTTAAAATGTATGGAAAGAGTCTAAAAAAGGTCTTAAATTTAACTCCATGATTCCTGTATATACCCTGGAGTAACAGCTCACTATCCAGTTACAAAAGACACTGTAACAGTCTGTCACAGACAATTAGTTGCATTTTAGTGGCGATTTGTTTTTTTCAAACTCACCTACTCCTCCTACTCCTCGTCTAGACTATGACATGTAAATAATTGGTGCCAAATCTGAGTAAAACGAGTGTGGCAAGTAATAAGTAGGCCTAATGTAATGTTGTCAGTAATGTTAGAACAACGTGACTGAAAACAAAAGAATTAGAAAAGCTTACAGCTTGTTATTTCATAGTTGTTATGTTGTTGTTTTCATTTTATGAATGTTCTTTTAATGCTGAGAGAAAAGAGATCTGAGATCAACATTTTTGGAATGTTATGATGTTATTTGTACTTGATGAACATTCTAAGAAACATTTTGTAACCTTTAAATACTGGTCTAATCATTCAGTTCATAAGTCAATGACTCCTGTATATACCCTGGAGTAATAGCTCACTACTAGTTACAAAAGACACTGTAACTGTCTGTCACAGGCAATTAGTTGCATTTTTCATCAATTAATTTCTTAATTTTTCCTTTCACTATGTTCTGGCCTGTCATTTTTTTTTTTGCCTGATGCCAAACCTACTTGGTGACCCCTGGTCTAGACTTTGACATGTCAATAATACAACTATAGGTGGCGCCAAATCCCTTAGTGATTCCTCAGTGAATTGTTCAGTAAATCTTCTGGTTGTCAGTGTTGTTACTGTTAACTAAAACTATTACAAATTATTTTCATTAATTTAAAAACAAATCTGAAATAAAATGAGAAAAGAAAAATGAGAAAATGAGAAGTGTTGCATTGGGAACTAACTGAAATAAAATTTGTGTAAAGAGTGGTGTCACATAAAGTTCAATAAGTTCAGCATATAATTGATATAAGAATTTTAAAATTGGGTTTTCCAAGTCTACTGATGTAAAACAGTTCATTGGCTTGATACTGAAACAGTGACTTCTTTTAAGTCACAGAATCGATGAATTAGTCACAAATAAAAGAATAAAATGATCAGTGAAGTGTTCAGTAAATGTTCTGGTTGTTAGTGTTGTTTTTGTTAGCTAAAACTAAGACTATTAAAAATCATTTTCATTAACTGAAATAGCTTAAAACATGAATATTAAATGAAATACTTAAATTCAGTGTGTAAGGTGGATATTAATGGATATTCATGGAGTTCAAAGAATTTAGAAAATAAATACAAATTAAATTTCCTTGGAAATATTACTGAATTTTAAAATGGGGTTTTCCAGGCCTCTTGGGGAATTTCTAGGAATATATAATTACTGAATTATGTTCTGCTGTGAAATATTTCATCAGCTATGTGTTGACCTTCCATAGGGTGAATTGTTCTTTTAAGTCACTGAATTGATGAATCATTTGTTTCTGCCGATGTTTGGTCTTGTTGAAGAGTCACCTGATCTCGTTGGGAATCTCCTCCTCCTCGTATTTGTTCTTGTTTCTCCAGTAGAAGAGCGTGACGACCACCAGTAAAGCGCAAATGATGAGCGCCAGAATGCCAGTGGCGATGGTTCCTGCGATCAGACCCACGCTCTGAGGCTGTGCTGTCACACATTAAACACACAGAGACAGCTGTTAGATGGCATATGAGACGGAGTGTGTCTATAATGATGTTTAAAGGGGTGCTTGCTGACACTAAGAGTGCACAAAACCACACATTTCAGTGCAGTGATCGCTGCGTGGTTTGTGAGTGATTTCCGAGAAAATGTGGACAGAATCAGAGAATCCAGTCATAAACATGGTATTTACAGTATGATGTGGAATGTAAGAATTTGGCTAATTTTGAAGTTATAAACCGAACATTGGGCTGTAGGTTGCAATATGGCCTAGCGTCTGTGAATTTTATATATGATATATCATAGGGCCTTAAAATATATATTTATTAAATTTTGTTTGGTTAAACTTTTAATAATTTTGTTAAACTTTTAACAAAAATTGTTAAATTGTAAATTTCATGATATGATTTATTTAGACAAGCTTTTTGATCATTTCAATTTTATTTCATTGCAATATGGACTATTAGACCTCAAAATACTCAAAGCTCTTCACAACCTGTCAAAAAGTTACATTTAACAGAAATATATTACTACTGTACAATAGAATATACTTCTCAAAGTAATTGTAATAATAATAATAATAATAACAACAATAAAAAAAATAAATAAAATAAATAATAATAATAATAATAATAACAATAATAGAATGATTAAATGTTTGTTTTTTAATGAATATCATAATTTATTTTAATACTTTTAATTGTAACAGTAAAACTATATTATGTAATATGGAGGGCGAGAAATGGCTTAAGTATAAATAAATAAATAAATGAATAAATAGATAAATAAATAAATGAAGAAATAAATGAATGAATGAATAAATAAATAAATAAATAAATGTAGAAATACATACATAAATAAATAAATAGATAAATAATTAAATGCCGAAATAAATAAAAGCAGATATGCATAATTTAATACATACATACATAATTTTGTCAAAAGTTTCATTTTTAATTGTGCTATTTTTGTACCATTTGTGTTATACTACATTTACTTCTAATGTATAAATGCATGAATAAATGTAAAAATAAATATATGTAGAAATACATAAATACATGCAGAAATAAATGTAGTATAAAAACAAATGGTACAAAAATAGCACAATTAAAAATGACACTTGACAAAATTATTTATTCATTCATTTATGCATATCTGTATTTATTTATTTTAGCATTCAATTATTTATTCATTTATTTATGTATTTCTACATGTATTTATTTATTTCAGCATTTAATTTTTCACTTATATATTCATTTATTTCTTCATTAATTTATTTATTTAGGTATTTTTACATTTATTTATTGTTTATTTATTTATTTATAATCGTCCTCCATAATGTAACACTCTTTGCCAAAAATAAATTAATTCATTAAAGGAACTGTTACATTTTCCTATAATTATTATTATTATTTTTTAAATCATTAAATTACTAATGTTTTACGTCTATATTTGATTATTATGGTTTTTGATAATACACTGGTATTAAACAATAAAATAATGCAAATCGTCGCTGTCGGGCGGAAACCTCGTATGTCCAAATTTTGTCAATTTCATATTTTTTCACAAATCGATGCTATTGGTCAGTGCCCACGTGGATCTGTAATTTTTACAAATTATTAACCAATCTAAAGTGTTGAAAATAGCTTGAGAGCAAATTTCTTAACTCATCTGAACACTTCAACTGTCTGAGAAGAGCTCGTATCTCCACCTTTTCTTCACTCCGCTGGAGCGTCGGGGCATATGTCCCCTTCCATCTTCTTGTCACAAAGCACCGGCAAAAATAATTAGCATTGAATGTGTCGGTGGAAACAGTAAGGAGATATTTGAATGATCCATTAATAAACTAGTGTATTCTGAGATAATGTCGCAAAGACCCTGACTCGCAATCCCTTCTTTGGACGCAACTTTTGAAGGAAAGCATCTTTCCGGATTACATAATGAAAGCGTTTTTTTCTGATTTGTATTATTTTGTTAAGTAATAATTTAAAGCTTTCTATTTATTTATCATGTTTGTGAGGCATGTAGCCTATTCGCTGAAAAATGTGATCACGCTGGCTCCTCATGTCCTGCAAAGCGATTTCAGCTTCTCCTCTTCAAAAACGATATTCACATAATAGCGCACATTTATCTAGGTTTAATGTTTAAACTAACATTGTTCTATAGCTACTTTAACTGTTTTAGATCTATAGATTTTATTTTATGCAAGTCGTGATGATTTAAAAGGCAAATTGATCAGACTATGAACAGTCTTCCGCTGGCCGCTGTTCGTAAAAAAACAAACAAACTGATATTTAACGAACAAAAAAATGCTCCAAAAGTTTTTCTAAATTAACTTAATAAGAAAACGAAACGAAATATAACCACTTTGGCATTACATACAAAACGTAACTATGTTAATAGCTGAAACAGTAGTATAAGCTGTTCTGGAAGAATTAAGGGGAAAAAAGACGGACTCGGGTTTTTGTATTGCATCACTTATAGCTCTTAAACCTTTAAAATAGAGTTTAGGAAGATGTATGTAACCACAGTCGTTAGCTTTGGTTAACTATTGAAGCATTTTCTCTTGTCAAAAGGCTCAATGCGACCGCAGACTTTGTTTGCCTGCAGATTAATTTCCGCCTATTAGACAGCCCAGTCAGCTTATCGTTTTATTTTGGTATTGCATCACTCATAGCTCTAACCTTTAAAATAGAGTTTAGGAAAATGTATGTAACCACAGTCGTTGGCTTTGGTTAACTATTGAAGCCTTTTCTCTTGTCAAAAGGCTCAACGCGACCGCAGACTTTGATGAACACTGCTGGCAGCAGCGAAGTCTGTGTCTGTACCATTCTTATCAATGACGGCGTAATCTCGTATCTCCCTGCTCCCAAGTCATAAAACCTCGTATCTCCGATAAAACGTGATTTTGGGGAAATGTTGTCTTAATGTTGGTACACAACAGTGTATGATAGCAATATATGGTATAATACCAACTTTAACGATAAAATATTTAATAACTCAAAAAATATGCAGTTTTTTTCATTTCCTGAAAAATGACGGTTTTGGAGATACGAGGATTCCGCCCGACAGCGACGAAATAAATTAAATATTTAAAATTAAAATATATAAAATTAAGTAAATCAATCAAAAAACTGAACTTCTTTCATTTCTTTTAATTGTTTATTAAATGTTTTTTATTTATTTTTTTATTTTTATTTTACAATTCTAGGGTAATTGTAAAAAAATATGAAATTACCAAATTTAATAAATCCAATTGATTAGGCATATAAAAATTGAATTAATCCATTAAAACAGAATTAATGTATATGAAAAACAGCATTTTTAACTAAATTAAAAATAGAAAAATGTAATCTGGCAAATAATCAAACAGAAATTGTGAAAAATTAAAATGCATTTCATAAGGCCCAAGGAATGAGCATGTGCAGCTCCAGACTTACGTGCCATGACCTGCAGGTTGAGGACACATGTGCTCTTTCCGATGGCGTTTGATGCTGTACACTGATACAGTCCAGATGTGCTGGTGCTGATGTTTCTCAATGTGACCGTACCCTGCATCTGATCTAAACAACACAAAAAAACATGCAACACAGAGTTATTAAAACATCCCACTGACAGTAATATGTTTACAGGTATCAATAAACTGACATAGTAAGAAAGTTCTGAACAGATTTCAATGAGAACATTAAATAAGATGGAAAAAATAAGGCATATTGATCAGATTGTGCCTAAATGATTTCAACTAATTAAGAAACAACATTTACATGACCTGACTTGTTTTTAGGCTTATTAAAATAATTATAAGGCTGGGATTGTGGATGAAATCACACTTAATAACATAACAAGCTCTATATGTAAAAAATAAAGAAATAAATGCCACTAATACAAGAAAAAAATATATATTTTTAATCATATTGTTCTATCTAGAACAGTACAGAGTGATTTTGCAGTAAAACTAATGGCCTCTAGATGGCAGTATGATTGTAGTTCATGACTGTTTGGGAAAGAAAAAACGTTTTTCACAGCTGTGAAAGCTTTTTGAGGCCAAAGCAGATTTATTTATTAAGCATAAAAATATAACAGCCGTCTTTAGAATAAGGCTACTGTACCGTTACCATCCACAGACATTCAACTTCTGTATCTGAAAGAATAATTGAAGAATAATCTGACAGGAGTCTTTTCTGTCCCACCCAAATGTCCCAAAAATACAGTAAAAACAGTAAAATTGTGAAATATTATTACTCTTTAAAAGAACTGTCTTCCATGTGAATATCTTTTAAGAAATAATTTATATCTGTGATCAAAGTTTAATTTTCAGCATCATTACTCCAGTCTTCAGTGTCACATGATCCTTCAGAAATCATGCTGTTTAAGATACATTTCTGGTTATTATCAATGTTTTTGATGCTTAAAAAACTCCATTATTCATTAAAGATGCATTAAATCGATCAAAAGTGACAGTAAAGACTTTCATAATGTTACAAAAGATTTCTATTTCAAATAAATGCTGTCCTTTTGAACTTTCCATTCATCTGTGAATGCTGAAAAATAAAATGTATGATGTTTCTACACAAATATTGGGCAGCACAACTGTTTTTAACAGTGATGATGATCAGAAATGTTTCTTGAGCAGCTAATCAGTATATTAGGATGATTTCTGAAGGATCATGTGACACTGAAGACACTGGAGTAATGATGCTGAAAATTAAACTTTGATCACAGATATAAATTATATTTTACAAGATATTCACATGGAGGACAGTTATTTTAAAGAGTACGAATATTTCAAAATTGTACTGTTTTTACTGTATTTTTGGGACATTTGGGTGGAACAGAAAAGGCTCTTGACAAATTATTCTTCAATTATCATGTGACACTGAAGACTGGAGTATTGATGCTGAAAAGGCAGGTTTGATCACAGAAATAAATTACATTTTAACAGATATTGACATAGAAAGCAGCTATTTTAAATTATAATAATATTTCACAATTTTACTGATGCAGTCTTGGCGAGCAGAAGAATCTTCTTTCAGAATTTTTAAATTTGATGGATTCTGTAGCCGTATTCTAAAGAGTTCGGAGAGAGCAGGTCAGGTCACCTCACACACACACACAAGGTGGACCGGGACGGGCAGAGGTCACACCACAGCAGGAGTCAATAGCTGCGCATTTACCCGAGAACGTGGGGCAAAACGGGAGTCCCACGGGCAGGGGTTTAGTACCTTGCATGGCATTGTGGGGCAGTTTGGGCACCGACTCCAGCTTTTCCCAGGCGTAGGTGGGCGTCGGGATGCCCTCGTCCGAACCACACAACAGCATCACGTCGCTGCCCACGTCCAGCGAACCCTGAATCCGACAGGACGGGATGGAGGGAGGAACTGCAGAGCAGAGAGAGAGTAAAGATCAGCATCATATACTGTGTGCCGTTATAATGGGCAAAATAACCAGCAGAATAGCTTGTGTACTAGAGTTTATGCACATAGTCAAAAGTATGGCACTGTGGGATAATGTCTGTGTTTGAAGGTCACATGAAATAAAATTCATATATTTTTTATTCTTTTTATTCATATTTGCTTTTATTTAATAAAAGCTATATATATATATATATATATATATATATATATATATATATATAGGCAGTATATATATATATATATATATAGAACGCACATTTTAAAGCAAGTTAAATGTACTCAAATGTGATTACAGACCAAGGTTATTAACTAAAACTATTTTTTAAAACTAACTAAAAACATTTTTAATTGAATAATTGTGGTTTTAATATATATAATAATAATAATAATAATATTTAAACAAATAAATGTATAAAATGACAAGCATGTTACAAAAACAATAATAAAATCAAAAATATACAAATAAAAAATAAAAAAAGTCAAAATTATGAATAAAAACTGTAATCGTTAATAAATAAAATAAATAACAGCAAAACCACATGAAAAATAAACCTAAATAGTAATATAAAAAACATAAAAATGACAAAAGCACAAGCACAAGTAAAACTTAAACAAAAGCTAAAAAAATCTAAAAATAAAAGTTAATTTAAAATAAAAATTATATATTTATGAAAAAAAAACGACAAGCACATTGCACAATTACAAAAATATAATAAATATAAAAATAAAAGCTGATTCAAACTATAATTAAAACTACTATTACATATAATGAATATAATAACACTAAAATTTAATTCAAAACAAATGTAATGTATATAGTAGAATTTAAAAAAACAATAACATTTAATTTAAAATAAAAATTATATAATATATATATCAGTAAATAATTATTTCTTATATAAAACACTGAAACTGAATTTTAAAACAAATGAAACCTAAACAATAAAAAAACTCAAACGCATAAAATGGACAAGTTCATTACAAAATGACTACAAATTAAACTGAAATAAAAAATATAAAACAAAAATAATTCAAAATATAAATAAATCTGCAATAGTATATAAATAAAACTACAATGAAATTAAATTAAAAATAAATTAAACCTAAAAAGTAATATTTGTACAAAAAACAACAACAAAAAAAAACATGTTCCAAAATTACAAATAAGTAATTAAAGTACAAACTGAAATTTAAAAATTCTAAATATAATTCAAAACTATAATAGCAAAAAAAATTGTAGTATTTAAAAGAATAACAAATAAAACAACAAGCACATTGCAGAATTACAAAAAGTCCTAAAATGAAAATGAAAGAGGAAAATAATTTTAAAAATATGACGAGTAATTTATGTGATTGCTCGTGTTGTTCATCACTCACCCAGCACAGTGAGGCCGATGACGCCGATATTGCGCCCTCCGCGGTCGGGCAGGTTGTTGACCAGGCACTGGTACGTCCCTGTGTCCGACAGCTGCGTGTTATTGATGAAGATTGAGGCACTTGTGCTGGGCATGGTGGACACGAAACCCACGCGCCCGTTCATGTGATTGGCTAAACTGAACACCTGCCCGCCCTGATAGATGATCACCTGCCAACAACACAAAGATTCACAGCTCATTTAACACTTTATGCAGGTAAAACAGATCATGCATAACGCCTAATAATCACTATTCATTAATAAAGACCACACGTTTATTTATACAGCTCTTCATACAATGGACTATTTCAAAGCAGCTTCACAATAAAAAACAGCTGTAAAGCAACTCTGCAGAAGAAAACATCAGCTTTTTCTTCTCATCTGCTAATTGATATGATCTGACAAAAAACATCAGGATTGCGAGATATAAAAATTCTGAATTGCAGTAAAAGTCTAAACTAAAAGTTTACCAAAAACCGTGAAAAAAAGTATTACTTGAAATAATAAATTAAATTAAAGAATAAAAATGAGAAATAAATAAATGAATAAAATCTTAAAAATCTAAAATGTATTTTATTTCATTTTAAAACTGAAATAAAAATTAATAATAACTATAAAGACATAAAAAATCATAAAAACACAGCAAAATTACCAAAACTTTAACCCAAATCAATTCTAAAACTAATTTAAGCTGTAAAGCAACTCTACAGAAGAGAATATCAGCTTTTTCTTCTCATCTGCTAATTGATATGACCTGAGAAACAAAACATCTAAATTGTGAGATATAAATTCAGAATTGCCGTAAAAAATGTCTAAACTAAAAGTTTACCTAAAACTAAAATCATGAAAAAGTATTACTTGAAATAATAAATGAAATAAAATAATAAAATTACGAAATAAATGAATGAATAAAATCTTAAAAATCTAAAACTTATTTTATTTTAAAACTGAAATAAAAAACTTTAAAGACATAAAAAATAGTAAAAAATAATACAAACACAGCAAAATTACTAAAACTCTAAGTAAATTCAATTATAAAACTTATTTCAACTGTAAAGCAATTCTACAGAAGACAATATCAGCTTTTTCATCTCATCTGCTAATTGATATGATCGATAACATTTTCTGAATACTGTCTTTTAAGCCCCAAATGAGGCAGTGACCAATCACAAATCAGTACTGTTACTGTTAGAGGAAGTATTTGATTTTGAAAGCTGAATATTTGAATGCAAATCACATTAAATCAAAGTCAACTTTTAATATGAATGTTCATTTAAATATGTAAATTTCTTAAATAGATGCAGACCCAAGGGCTGAAATATAAAACAGTTTTAATGAAGTCTATATGTTCCAGTGAATTAAATACGGAAAATTGCAGAGAGGAGAGCTATTTAAATTAACCAGAAAATTAATAATTAATAACAAGTGATACTTAGACCATGAAAAGCCACATTTATGAGAGGTTATTTTAGTATAATTGATATACTATTATAGTTTTTCTTAATATTTTGAATTATGTATTATTATTTTTTTATTTTCATTGTTCATTTTAATTTCAGTTAATAAAGTTTTAGTTCATTGTACTATTTTTGTAGCATGTTTGCCATTTTTATATATTTTTAAGCTTTTATTAAGTTTTATTTATTTATTTATTTGTTTTAGCACATCTGGTTTTAGTTATTTTAGTACTTCAATTAAAAAATAAAAATAAAAATGAGAAATGTTGCCATGGCTTTTAATATATTTAATTTCAGTTAATATTTATTTTATTTCAAGTAATGAAATTATTTGGCAGAAATCTTGTTTTGTTTAAGTTAATATGTATTTAATGTCAAGTAATGCTTTTTTTACTATTGTAGTTTAATTTAAAACTAAAAAGTTGTGTTTTTAAGACAAATGTCTTTGTTTATCTTCTTTAGAATAATGCGCACTGATGAATCATTCACAATAAGACTATGAACATGACTTGAAAAGATAAATACACGCAATTTTGATGTCTGATGTTAAAAAAACAAGTGTTAACAGGTATAAAAATATGAAATACAGATGCATTTTATTTTCCAAATTCTAAATTATTGAAAGTGTTTAATTATGCAGCATTTTGAGCAAAGCTTTGGTCAGTCTCTGAGCGTCAGCATGTCCATCAGACGCTCGTGTAGAAGAAGAGCTGCTGGAATATTCAACACTCACACACACAGAGTATAAAGCATTTTTAAAGGACTTTGATCTTTGTTAGAAGCTGCTGTGATCTGCCACATTAAAAGAAACCTGCTTCAGTGTGTGTGTGTGTGTGTGTGTGTGTGTGTGTGTGTGTGGAGGGTTTCAGTGGCCTTCGAGAGGCTGAATGATCTCACACACACACACACACACACACACACACACACACGCACACACACAGTGTTTTGAGCAGCAGTAAATGATGCTCTCATGGACTCTGGGCTTCTTACACACAAATGAACAGGCAGCACTTCAGTTGAGATGAATCAAGACGAGCCCCGCAGCCAGTGTGTGTGTGTGTGTGTGTGTGATATGAGCTGTGTAATAGAAAAAGATGGGAGTGATGTATAGGTATACATGTCAGAAAAAGAAAAATGAGTGTTGCTTTAATGCTTGTTATCAGCCGCCTAATTCTTCATCATAACGTCTCAATAGCGCGCGTTACGGATGAGCTCTTATTAGTGCTGTTTGCCAAGTCATGCATCACTAGTGCTCACAGCGGCTCGCTAGTATTTTCTGAATTGTAATCATCTCGATGAGAGCGACCAATCACAAATCAGTATGCAAATGTGACAACGACATCATCATCACTGTCAGCAGAAGTAGTATGATTTTAAATGTAATTCTAATTCTGACTTTTTGTCCTCAGAATTAAATTCATGTTTTGCAATTCTGAGATTATATCTGGCAATTCTGAGAAAAAAAACAAAACATCAGAACTGTGAAATATAAATTCAGAATTGCAGTAGTTTCCGATCTAAAGCAAAATATTTGCGAAACTGCTCAGAAGTTCTCATCTGAATCAAATGATTCAATTTGGAATCAAATGGTTCAGAATGTAATCATTTCACGAACTGAGCGATCTGTCTTCTGAGTCCTGATCTAAAATGATGGTTTATGAATCATTATTCAGATCGGGACTTCAGAGTGTGGATCGTGAATCATTCAATTTGCGTAATGATTCAATTTGCAGAATGAAGTTCCAGCCTAAATCAAATGATTCATGATACGCAAAGTTCCAATATAAATCTAATTAACTGCAATATGCGCTCCAAAGCCCTGATCTGAATCAAATGATTTGTGATACATGACTTGAGGTTCTGATTTAAATCAATTGATTCTTATTACATAAAGTTCCAATCGAAGTTAAATGATACAGGAAACAGCTCCGAAGTCCCGATCTAAATCAGATGATTCACACTACACCATCCGAAGTTCTGATCTAAGTCAAATGATTTGTGAAGCCACTTCGAAGTACGGGCTCCAAAGTCCTAATCTGAATCAAATGATTCGTGATACGTGATTTGAAGGCCCAATCTGAAACAAATGATTTGCGATACGGACAACAAAGTCCTGATTTGAAACAAATGACTCTGAAATCCAGATCTGAATCAAATGATTCGCAATCCATTCTCTGAAGTCCCGATCTGAGTAATGATTTCATTACCATCATATCAGATCAGGACTCGGAGCACAGATCGCAAATCATTCAATTTGCAGAATGATTCAGGAACCTGCTCTAAAATTCTGATCTAAATCAAATGATTCACGTTATGCGCTCCAACGTCTCGATCTGAATCTAATGATTCATGATATGTGATTTGAAGGCCCAGTCTGAAACAAATGATTTGCAATACAGGCTCCAAAGTCCTGATCTAAATCAAATGATTTGCGATCCACTCTCTGAAGTCCTGTTCAGAATAATGAACCGTTATTTCAGATCAGGAATCGGATGATTCAAGAACCTGCTCTTAAGTTCCGATCTAAATGAAATGATTCATGATCCAAAGTCCTGATCTGAATCAAATGATTTGTGATACATGCTCCATAGTTCCGATTTGAATCAAATGACTCATAATACGTGAATTTCCAACCTAAATCAAATGATTCGTGATATGTAAAGTCCTGATCTAAGTTAAATGATTTGTGAAGCCTCTCCGAAGTACTGATCTAAATCAAATGTTTTATGAAATGGACTTGAAGTCTGAATCAAATGATTCACAATACAGACTCCAAAATCCTGATCTAAATCAAATGACTCACGATATGTGACTTGAGGTTCTCATCTAAATCGGTTGATATTGTGATACATGATTCGCGAACCATCTTTTCAGATCAGGACTCGGAGCTCTGAGCGTGAATCATTCAATTAGCAGAATGATTCAAGAACCTGCTCCAAAGTCCCGATCTGAATCAAATGATTCATGATATGTGAAGTTCTGATCTAAATCAAATGATCAAATGAGCTGCTCCAAAGTCCTGATCTAAATTAAATGTTTTATGATTTTTTTAAGGCAGAATCTGAATCAAATGATTCACGATACAGACTCTAAAGTCCTGATCTGAACCAAATGATTCGTGATAAGCAAAGTTCCAATCTAAATCAAATGATTCCCTATATATGCCTTGAGGTTCTGATCTAAATCAATTGATTTGCGATCTGACTGGAGCGCTTCGAAACAGTGAATCATGGTGCAATCGTTTTAAAAACATAACAAGCGATGTTGAAATTCGAAAATGGATGGCTCTTTTAATTTGATCTGGTTTTTGCTAGTGAATCACTTGAAATAAAAAACTCCTGAATTTGAATCAATTGGAGCTGTTCCAGCTTAAATGAATCAATTGTTTTGATTCATCTGGTCCTCTTTTCGCATTTTCAGCCATGTTTACTGACACTGTCAGTACTACTACTACTGGCTTAGCTCGCTAGTTTTATGACATTAACTGAAAAAAAAAAGTATGCTGTTTTTTTAATTGCATGAATTTTCAAGGGTTTTACAGGCCTTAAATTTCAAAAAGTCAAATTCAAGTGCTTCAACTTTCAGCACTTCAGTACTCATCCTGAAAAAATGATGACTTAAAATAATGAATGAAATAAAACAACAAAAATGAAAAATAAATGAGAAAATAAAAAATGTAATAGTATGTTAATGATACTAAAATAACAGTGAAGAGCGAAAACTAAGCAGATTTCCACACGCTGGTTCGCTGTGAGATGAAAGGAGGTCATCATCTGTGTACAGATGGTCATCAGCACTAAGAACTGACTTGGCTCTGGCCACATCATGAGCTGCCAATCATTAAGCCCCTCCCCCTGATATATCCTCTGCTCCGCCCACCATTTAGCGCTCAGACTTCTCTATTATTGACTGCAGTCGCTTCATAACACACTTGTTGCATGAAACATGCATAAGTGTGACAGAAAAAACATGCATGTACTGGCTGAACTTGCAAATGAACAAAGGATTTGGCATTGAACCTGTACACACATGTACATCTGCTGTACGTCTTAATCTGCCGCCGAACACAGAAGATTATGGCAAACACAGACGGACTTGAAGAGATCGTGATCTGATCAGAAGCAGGTCATTGTGTCTTTATGATAAGCTTGACATATGCTAAAGACACGCCGCCATAAATCCCTCACCTATATGAAACGCTAAAAAAAATACTTGTATGCACTGCAATTGCTGTTCAAAAAAATCTAAATTTGATAACTTAAATATTTATTAATATGCATTTTTAATCCAATTTTGCAAAAAATGTCTTAACTTCTGCAAGTCTGATCAAATAATGAGCCAAAAGGAAACCATGAAAACACTTATTAGTATGCATTAGTCATAAAAACCACTACAAATCATTTTCAGCAACTAAAATAAAGATAAAATAAAATATAAATATTATATAAAAAAAATAAATAAATGTTGCCATTGCAGTTTACTGAAATAAGCAAGTTTAGGTTGAATAATTACAATGAATAAAACTGCATGCAAAATAAAATAATGAAAATTAATAATGACAAACAAATAATAATTATAAATAAATAATGACAAATCAAAATATTAATTGAATTATTACAAAAATAAATTAAACTATATATATATATATATATATATATATATATATATAAACTGATGATATAGACTAGAAATTAAAATCTGAAAAGCTGAATAAAATAAAAACAAATCACACAAAATTACTTACACATCAACTGATGAGTGGGCCAGAAATAAAATAATAAAATAAAATCGAAATAAAATAATACTAAAATAACACTGTTTAGCACTATAGTTAAATACAATAATTTCTTTTGAATCACATGACTTTGATTATGCTAACAAATATTTATTAATTAGCATTTTGAATCCAATTTTGCATAAAATGTCTTAACTTCTGCAAGTCTGATCAAATAATGTGTTGAAAGAAAACCATTAAAACATGTTGTAATGCAGTAATTATGCAACACTACAAATCATTTTCAGTAACTGAAATAAAGCTAAAATAAAATATACATTTTAGATGAAAGACTTAAACCTGAAGTAAAAAAAAAATGCAAATGTTGCCTTGGCAATTAACTGAAATAAGTAAGTATATGTTGAATAATTACAATTAATGAAACTACAGTAAAAATATAATAATGATAAACAATGACAAATAAATAATAAATGATAATTTTGACAATTCAAAATATTAATCAATTATAATGGTATATAAATAAATAAAAAATAAAATTACATCATATATATAAAACTTAAACTGATGAAACGGACTAGAAATTAAAATCTAATATCTAAAATCTATAAAATAAAATAAAAAAAATCACACAAAATTACTAAAACTTAAAACTTAGGAAGTGGACTAGAAATAAAATTTAAAAAAAGTAAAATAATAATTCAAAATATTCATAAATACTAAATTACTATAGTACGTAACAAATAAATAAATAATACTAAAATAACACTGTTTAGCACCATAGTGAAATACAATCACGTCAATCAATAAAAATACATTAAAGGCAACAAAAAATTGTAAAAAAGTACGAAAACTTTGAATTTTGAAAATTATTTGTTTTTAATTAAATATAAAATTATAACAATAAAAGTCAATTAAAAATATTAATGAACTCTAATGGTAAAAATAATAATAATAATATATAAAACTGATGAAATGGACTAGAAATTAAAAGCTGAAAAGCTGAATAAAATAAAAACTAAATCACACAAAATTCCTCAAACATAAACTGATGAAGTGGGCTAGAAATAAAATAAAATAAAATAAAACAAATCACATATCAAAATGACTAAAACTTACACTGAGGAAGTGGACTAGTAATAATATAAAGAAAATAAAATACAAAATGTAAATTTATAATTCAAAATATTAATAAATAGTAAATTACTATAATGTATAAATAAAACTGTTTAGCACTTAATTTTCTGAAAAGTAAAAAAAAATGCTAATGAAATAATAGTGTAACCTGATTAGAAATAGGCTACAATAATGTGTTTTGAATTGGTCAGATGCGTGTGTGTGTGTGTGTGTGTGGTTGTATATATATGGTGTGTGTGTTGTGCTTGTGTAACGAGCAGCTGTTGTGTCCTGGCCTGTGCAGCTCTGGGTTAATTAGTGCAGAAGATTCGTTTGTTATGCATGTTATGTTGAAACAGTTGGAGGCAGGTGTGTGTGTGTGTGTGTGTGTGCGTTTGTGTGTGTTTAGGTCACATACAGAGTTACAGACAGGTAAGTATAGGTGTGTGTGTTCAGGTTATCCTCACAGAGTTACACATAGGTAAGATTGTATAAGTGTGTGAGTGAGTGTGTGGGTAGCAGGTGAATGGGGTTTGGCCTAAAGTCATTTATGAAAATAAATCAGACGGAATCAAAGGATGAGGCGATAAACCTGCGCTCTGTGTTTGAAGCCCCACAAAAGCCCACGCCGCTCACGTCTGAGGCCAGACCACACGCGTGTGCTTTAACAGGTAAAGAAAACAGGAAGAGCAGGACATCAAGAAAGAGTTTGCAGCATGTGAACTTCAATGCATGTTTTGCTAATGTACCCATTTGTGACCCTGGACCACAAAATCAGTCTTAAGTCAATGGGGTATATTTGCAGCAATAGTCAAAAATACATTGTATGGGACAAAATGACTTTTTCTTTTATGCCAAAAATCATTAGGATATTAAGTAAAGATCATGTTCCATGAAGATATTTTGTGAATTTTCTACCGTAAATGTATCAAAACTTAATTTTTGATTAATAATATGCATTGCTAAGAACTTCATTTGGACAACTTTAAAGGTGATTTTTTTGCACCCTCAGATTTCAGATTTTCAAATAGTTGTATCTCTGCCAAATATTATTCTATCCTAACAAACCATACATCAATGGAACACTTATTTATTCATACTATTATTTATACACTTTCAGATTACAAATAAATCTTAATTTCGCAAAAAAAAAAATTGACCCTTATCACTGGTTTTGTGGTCCATGGTCACATTTATGAAAGGATTCTTTTTGAAGTTTTGAACATTCCATTTTTTCATTTTGCAAACATTATGAATAGAATGTCACTGTCTCTAAACATTCCGAAACAAGTAGTTACATTTAAAAATTATTTAAATAATGCTTAGAAAAAGTTCCATGAATGATATATAAGTAACATTTTAAGAATATTATTAAAGACCAGATAACTCTGAATGAACATTCTATCAATGTTACTGGAAGAATGAGAGAAAATTATGAGAACATTGGCACACCTGCCAATGGCAAGTGACTTGAACAAATTTACCGTCCATAAATATTTTTTTACAAGCCGTTAAACTATATTATCTGTATAATATATATTATATTATTATATATTATTATTTTATTAAAAAATAAAAATGGCAGAACAAATTAGGGAAATGCATCTGATTTTATTTATTTTTTATTTTTATAATGTAACTATTTTTTTTTATATTAGTTAATAATAATAATAATAATTATATTATTATTATTATTATTATTAGTAGTAGTAGTAGTAGTAGTACTAATAGTAGTAGTTAATCAAATTATAAAAAATAAAATAATTAAATAATATTTATTTAATTGTATTTACTTTTAATAATGATAGTAATATTTTATTTAATAATAACTGTGCAATAATTATACTATTATTAACAATGTTTATTATTATTATTATTATTATTAATCATATTAGTTAATAATAATTATATTATTATTATTATTTGTAGTAGTTGTACTAATAGTAGTAGTTAATCAAATAAAAAAAATAATATTTATTTAATAATAACTGTGTAATAAGTATAATATTATTAACAATGTTTATTATTATTATTTACTGTTATATAACAACAGTACAATTAAAACACAAATATTTCTTTACAATACTAATATTCAAATGCAAGTATTGTAATTGCATTGTTATTATACACTACCAGTCGAAGGTTTTTGAACAGTAAGGTTTTTAATGTTTTTTAAAGAAGTCTCTTCTGCTCACCAAGCCTGCATTTATTTGATCCAAAGTACAGCAAAAACAGTCAAATTGAAATATTTTTTACTGTTTAAAATAACTGCTTTCTATTTGAATATATTTTAAAATGAAATTTATTCCTGTGATTTCAAAGCCGCATTTTCAGCATCATTACTCTAGTCACATGATCCTTCAGAAATCATTCGAATATTCTGATTTGCTGCTCAAAAAAACATTTATTATTATTATTATTATTATTATTATTATTATTATTATTGTTATTATTATTATTATTATTATTATTATTATTATTATTATGTTGAAAACAGCTGAGTAGAATTTTTTCCTACTCCAACTCCAAGCTTTTGAATGGTATAGTGTATAATGTTACAAAAGCGTTTTATTTCAGATAAATGCTGATCTTTGGATCTTTCTATTCATCAAAAAATCCTGAAAATAATGAACTCAACTGTTTTAAAAATGTTTCTTGAGCAGGAAATCAGAATATTAGACTGATTTCTGAAGGATCATGTGACAATGAAGACTGGAGTAATGATGCTGAAAATGTAGCTTTGATCTCAGGAATAACTTACATATTAAAATATATTCAAATAGAAAGTAATTATTTTAAATAGTAAAAATATTTCAAAATGTTGCTGTTTTTGCTGTACTTTGGATTAAAATCAGTGCAGGCTTGGTGAGCTTACTGTTCCAAAAACTTTATAAAACAAATAATAATAATGTATTCTCATTGTTAGAATCGACAAAACAGTTACTGGCCATTGTTTAATTTACTTACCAGGGCTAATTTTTACTTGCATTTGGCACTTGGTGAGTGTTAATTTTAGGCATTATGTGAGCTATTTTTAAAAGCCTTCAAATATTGCTGATCCAGTCAGATTTTAGCACCATTTAGTCTTGCTAACAGAGGTGTTCAGGTGTGAATTCTTAACCTTTCAAGTGTAAAATCAGCTCTAGCTCTGAATAACGAACAGCAAACGTGATGTACGAAACAGCTTGCAGAGCTGTTCTCTAATTAGCTTCCAGAAAAAGAAAGAAAATGCTACACTGTGTCAAATGTAATTGACCATTCTCAACGAGGTAAGTCTCATTAGTCTGATACTAATGAACGCGCTGCTTGATTATATTCTAATATAGCAGGCATAAACAAACAATCATTAGAACAGCCTGTGAAAATAATCATGGCTGTTTTCTGGTGCCGTGACCCGGGTTTGCAGTTTCTCTTCATCTTGTTTGTTTATTTGCCGTTTCAGTATATATCATCCAGCAGTAAACATGGGGATGTTTGTGGTCGTTGTGGCGTGTGTTTATGGGCCGCTGAACTGCATCTGTGCGCAAAGTCAGATGACGGTCATGTTTTAAGTAAATGAATCACTGGCTCCGTCCCAACGTCCGTCCGACACGCTCATGATTTCTGCCCTTCTCTTCAGCTTTCTCTGTCCATTATTGAACACAGGGAAGGTGCAAAATCTCAACAGGAAGATTACAGTCACATGCTGTCTTGAAAGAGAGACTTGAGAAGAAAAAAAAAACGAATGTACTAAAAGTGGAAACCATGAAAGATTGTGTTAACACTCAATCAGCACCACAAGCAACAAAACTATATCATTCCCATTCAAAACAATAGAAGTGTCTATCCAACTTGAATTCAAGCAAATGAATGTGTTAAAAAGAAAGATTCCTAATAATAACATTGCTTTTCATACTTTTCATTTTTCAATGAACCCTCCCACAGCATTCAGATCAGTTTAGACCTGAAACAAGTACATTAAAATTTATTTAAAAATGCATAGCACATTGGAAATGTGTAAAAATACACATTATTTTTAAAATAATGTTTTGAGATATAACCATTTTAAAAAATAGTAATATATTTTGCATTTTGGGTCCATTTTGAGGTTTTACGCATGATGTTATTTAGACTTTTTGTACATCTATGGAGTTAGATGAGTTTCAAAAATATTTCTGTAAAATATATTTAGCCTATTTCCTGAATATTACACACTTTTGGGATTGAACTGCAACATATGAACCACTGCAGCATTAAATTTTTTTTTTTTTTTTGTCTGAAAGTGCACGTTTATGCAAGTAACATTGATATATATTTTGTTAAACCATTTCAATATGTAAGTTTTCATAAAGTTAGACTATTTTGAGCAGTCGTGAGTCACAAGCGTGAAGGAATTGTATTAAATGAAAGTCCATTTTAAATCTCAATTTATGTCTTCATATAAATTTCACACAATGATATATTCAAATAAAATTTCTCACAAATATTCATAATATGTTTTTCTTCCACTGCACCAATTTTGAAAGAATTACAAAATTTAATAACAATCAAAAAGGAGGTTAATGTAGTAAAAACATGATACCACTGTAAAATCTTTGCTCGCTCACATGTTGCTAAAAAGTTATTAATCAGATGCAATATGGTTTAAAAGCTGTAAAAACATTAAGTTATGAAACATACATGCCACCAGGTCAGAAGTGAAATAAATGCATTGGTCAGGTTAATCCTAATAGATATAATCAAGCACTTTCCTAAGTTGTTTCCCACTGAAATCCAACATACAACACAATACGGAAGCCAAATGCACGCAAGAGAGGTTAAGATCAGTATATCTGTATGTGGTTTGGTTTATCACCTGCTCTGGCTGGTTGGCGTTGGCCAGCGGTGTGACCATCCATATGATGTAGAGATTATTGAGGGCTGCGCTGGTGGTGAACGTACAGGGCAAGACGGCCGCCTGACCTCTGGCCACCTGAATGCTGCTCTGGCTCACTGTCACTTCCAGCGCTCGCACACACACTGAGGAGAAAACACACATGAATGAGTCAAACAACTCTATAAAACACAAAGAACACATACACTCAACATCGAATTGCCAGCTGGGTAAAAACACAAAGTCGCATCCTGTTTTGATGCTGTGATTAGGTCAAACACAATCACCATGTCAAATGATACACACTCACAACTCATGTTTGCATGAGCTAAACACATTAAACGTCTTAAACTGGGTTACGTCCTCAGAGGACGGTGGGTGTTATCTGAACTCAGGCTCATTACGAACCACAATCAAAATAGATCATCTATAAACACGTGATTTTACCAGGTGTGCAGTTATATGTGATGCCATCTGGGAAAACCCAACACATGGTGAAATTTGACCTTTTTTAGGTTTTGATACCATATGAAAGCTGGGTTCAAGCCCTTTGCAAAACTATTTATTTTGTCCATAGCTTGAACGTAACACAAGTTATGTCTATCTGAAGTTGGCTGACAGCTATGATTTTCAGGAATGGAATTTTGAGAAAAAAAGGTTTAAAGTGAGACGTGTTTTACTTTCAATTTACAGGTTTAAGGAGAGCTGTCAGGAGCGCTATACTGCATTATTACACAAACAGACTAACATCTGTTTTCCGTTGTTTATCATGGATACAGTCTCAGAACTTTTGACCACCCCTTGTATGTTTAAATAGCACGAATAATGTACTTGTAGTTAAGTTTACATGTAGAAACGCAAGCGCAACACAACTGTGCACTGTTTATACAACAGACTGTCATCAGACTCCTTCTCCTTACTAACTTCATCATCTGATCCTTCATCTCTGGATGTGAAATAGTCCATTATAACATCGTTTAGGGCACTGACATCACCAGGATTGAGCAGATTGAGACAAGTTAGTTCATTTGAGTGAGCAGCTTCTTCTGACTGCGTTGTTCTCTTGCGCTCCGCCATCTCGCGGTACGCCTATTTAAAAAATAAATAAATACAACTTTGCGTGGCATAGTTTACACAGGACTGCTGAGAAATGTGCATTGACACACCTTTATAAAATATGTAACATGGTTTATTTTGATAGGTTAACTGTTTTTGTGGTGTTTAAAGACAGCACCTCCCAAAGCACGTTCTTTTTAACATTAGAGAAAGACACTGTCATTTCTGCTTGCTGCAATAAAACACTATTTTTCTGCACTAAACAAGTGAATTTTGCCAAGATATTTTCAGAGATGATAGACAAGATGTTATAGAATAATAATTTAATGAAAACCTAATTTTGACAAAAAATTGACATTCTACCTATTTTTCGCATTTCCTGAAAACGTCCCAGCGCAACATCCGACGGGTTTTCCCAGATCGCATCATATACATTTAAGGAATTGATTCACTTTCAGAGCAAAAATTTACAGATTAAGGACTCACCCCCATCATCCAAGATCATATCTTTCTTTCTTCAGTCGTAAAGAAATTATGTTTTTTGAGGAAAACATTTCAGGGTTTCTCTCCATATATTGGACTTCTATGGTGCCCCTGAGTTTGAACTTCCAAAATGCAGTTTAAATCCAGCTTCAAAGGGCTCTAAACAATCAAAGAAGGGTCATATCTAGCAAAATGATTGGTTATTTTCAAAATAAATTAACGATTTATATACTTTTTAACCTCAAATGCTTGTCTTATCATGGATAATCTGTGCGATCTGGGTCAATACAGTTAGGGTATGTCCAAAAACTCCCATCTTGTTTTCGTCTTCAACTTCAAAATCGTCCTACAATGCTATTTTACCTTTTTTTTTAAGGGTGTTTGATCTTCTTTGTATGTTCACTTTGTAAACACTGGATTGGTACTTCTGCAGCGATGTGGGACGATTTTGAAGTTGGGGAAGAAAACGAGATGGGAATTTTTCGACATACCCTAACTATGAAAACGCAGACAGAATCGTGGAATCCAGTCATAAAAACAGAATTTACTATTTAATGTGAAATGTCACGGAATTTGTCAAAGTTTGGAAGAATTAATCAAAAGTATGTCATCAAATTAAATCAAATCATGATATCAACTAGTATGTGTAAATATTAAGCCGCAAAAAGACTATTTAAATATGATTCCGTGTCTCTGTGTTTATGAATGGCGCAGACACGCGGTTTTGCTTACTACACATACTGAAGCATTTGTGACGCTTGCGATTTCAGCATCTGCCATCTCAATAAATGAGGACATAAATACATGAACAACATCTCCAGAATTGCTCTGAGAGTCACTTCATTCGCATTTGACTGTTCCATTTGAGTAAAATTTATTGTTAGCTTCCAGCTGCAGCTGTATCTAATCTAGCCACAACAAGCATCAGATACAGATATTCACAGCAACCTGTCAAAATAAAAGTTTGGTTTAACTTGAAGATGACAGAAATATATTTTTAATATTTAGAATGTATGTAATACTACTACTACTACTACTGAGTACAATTAATAAAACTTTCTTTAAAAAAAAAAATAATTACACAATATTTCTTTCATGTTTTAATTTTAATAGTAAATCCCCTTTACTTGCCAAAAATAACATTTGTTTAATTTTCATTAATTAAAAGATATATTAAATACATTTTTATTCCAATGTAAAATGTAAATACACAACACAGAATTTCTGAGGGAATAAAAATTTACAACACTATTGTAAGAATAAATAAAAGTTGTTATGCATTCAAATAATTAGACATGCTAAACACAGAATTTGTTAACGATAAAATACAATATTTCATGGGCCCTAAACATGACATTTTTGTTAAACCTTTAATAAATCGATGTTAAATTGTATAAGTTTCATGATTTTAATTAATTAGACATGCTTTTTTGATTATTACGATTTTATTTAATCATTAAAAAGAAGTCCAGAAAAATTGAAATGAGAAAAAGCGGAATCCAGAAAATTGAAAAAGGAAAAAACAGAATTTGGAAAAAAATGAAATGTAATTTGGGGAAAATTAAAATGGATTTCATACGGCCCTACTAACTCTATTGACCCGGGTCACACAGACTTGCACATCGCAGAGACGAGATAAGACGAGCATAGAGGTTAAAAAGTATATAAAATGTCAATTTGTTACGAAAATAACGGATCGTTTCGTTTAGAGCCCTTTAAAGCTGCATTTAAACTGCATTTTGGAAGTTGGGGGCACCATAGAATTCCATTATATGGAGAAAAAAAAAATCCTGAAATGTTTTCCTCAAAAAACATAATTTCTTTACGACTGAAGAAAGTAAGTTGTGAACATCCTGGATGACAAGGGGGTGAGTACATTATCTGTACATTTTTGTTCTGAAAGTGAACTAATCCTTTAACTACATTTCTCAGCAGCGTGGTGTTAGTGTCACTGTTTTCTGAATCAAAAAGCTTTTCAGTAGAGAAGCTTTTTTTTAATCAAGTAGCAGAGTAACAAAAGCTACATTATCCAGCATTTCTGAAGCTCAAGCTCAAATCGGAAGGAGAAAAAGCTCATTTAGAGAAAACAGCCTTTAAAAATATGTTTTATAATTGAAATCTATTGACACAAATAGACAAGTGTTATAAAAGAAACACTCAACAGTGTCTTTTAGATGTTTTCTTTCCACGAGTCTAAAAAACCCCAAAAAAGCCTAAAATCTCAAACTTAACAGGTGCATGAAAAAAACATTGTTTTTGCCTGCAGTGTCTGCCCTTAAAAAAAAGAACATCGTCATTCATGAATCTGATTGGATTAGCATCTGCATGAACAGCACAATGCCTCTAATTAGGAGAGATGAACGAGCTTGTGTTTCCCAAAGCCTTGTTAACACAATATCACATGATTATCATCCGGCCAATCACGTGGGAGGAAGTCAGATCCTCACCAGCTGCAAGTCATCAGTGCAACAGGACAAACTGCATACTACTTAAAGGAACACTCCACCCCTAAATGAAGAAATGTAGCAGTGAATGGGTGCCGTCAGAATGAGAGTCCAAAACATCACTATAATCCAAGAGTAATCCATCAGTTGACATCTTGAACATCTCATTCTGACGGCACCCATTCACTGCAGAGGATCTGTTGGTGAGCAGTTGATGGAATGCTGCATTTCTCCAAATCGGATGAAGAAACAAACTCATCCTAATCTTGGATGGCCTGAGGGTGAGCACATTTCAGCATGTTTTCTTTTTTGGGGGAACTATTCCTTTAAGAGAAATGGAAGTTAAGGTTGAATGCAACTAATGCATTTCACAGATCCTAATTACAGCCAAGCTAAAGCGAATCCACAAAGGACCCTCACACATAATCTCAGGGCTGTGGATCGTGTTGTAATCCTGTTTCATACAGTAGCGCTCAAAGCCCAACAGACTACAGCTGCATTCTGTCAGTCAAATGAAACATTCGCAGTCCTCTACTCTCAAACGAAGACTAATAAAACAGACATTTACAGTATTTATTGTGTATAACTTGTGCATTTCAAATTCACACCTGCAACTGTTTTAAAAATTAAAGTAAAATGATATGTATGTATATATATATATATACACACACAAAATTTATATATATTAAAATGCATTAACTTGACAGTCTACTGACAGTCTGACCAAACAATGATTAATTTCATACAGTGTAAATGGTCACATTAATGATTACATTTGAAATAAAAATTATAAATGCAAGAAAATATATTCAAAATAAATAGAATAAAATTATTTAAAAAATGTTAGCTTATTTAAAAAAATTAAAAGTTAAATATATTTTTACAACTTTTGCCAGTCAGATTAAACAAATTCATTTCTTACTATGTAGATGGTCACATTAATTTATTACCTTTCAAATAAAATGATAAATGCAAAATAAATAAATAAATAAAATGATTAAAAAATAGATTATAAAATTAAAGTAAACTATTCTCATTTAGTGTAAAAATGCATTAACTTCTGACAGTCTGATCAAACAATGAGTCAAGAAACTGATGTTAAAATTGTAGTTGATAACAGTTCATTTTTTTACAATGTAAATGGTCACATTAATGATCACCTAAAAAAATGATAAATACAAAAAGTTTAATTGCAAAAATGCATATAAAATGCAGTCTGATCAAATAATTGAATCAATAAATATTACCTTTAAAATAAAAAAATAAATGCAAAAAATGTGATTTTTTTTTTGCATTTTTAATTTGCCGTAAAACATTAAAAATGCAGTCTGACTGTAGGTACAGTTCATTTCTTTTCTGTCTTTTTTTTTTTTTTAAACCTTTTTGCATTTTTAATTGCAAAAATGCATGTAAAATTCATTAAAATGCAGTCTGATCAAACAATTGAATCAGTAAATATTACCTATAAAATAAAAACAATAAATGCAAAAAAATATATATTATTATTATTATTTATTTTTTTTTTTTGCATTTTTAATTTGCTGTAAAAATACATTAGAAATGCAGTCTGTTCACATAATGAATCAAGAAATTAATGTTAAAATTCTAGCTAATATTGCTGTTCATTGGTCACAGTGGAAATAGAAGGTCACACCAAATATCACCCTTTAAATAAAAATAATCCATGAAAAAATAAAATAAAATAAAATAAAATAAAATACAAAAATCCCACTTTTTTAGTGTAAAAATGCATTAAATTTTGGCAGTCAGGAAAACTAAAATTGTAGTTAATATTGTCCACACTTCATTTCTTTTTTTCTTTTTTTTTTATGTAGTGTAAAAACGCATTTTGTCAAAATGGAAATGGAAGGTCAAACCAATTACCACTTTTGAAATAAAAAATGCAAACAAAAAATATTTAGCATTTTTAATTTAGTGTAAAAATGCACTAAACTTTGTCAGTCTGCTCAAAGAATGAGTCAAGAAACTGCTGTTAGTGACAGTGGAAGGTCAGATCAAGTGCACTGCATTGTGGGATACAGTACCTCACACTGTGGGCTCTGTTGCAAATGGCATATTTTGGCAAAAGAAGAAGGTCATCTGGGTGTTTTTTCATGCATTGCATATGACAGAAATAGTGCTAGTATTCTTTTCCATATATAGCCCCAGTGCTCTTGATTCAATGAGGAGTGCTGTATTGTTCAGTGTGTTTCTAGCCGACTTCTCCAGAGAAAAACAGCATCCGTCTCTCTGCGGGCTGCCGGGAGTAAAAGAGCACTGTGACACCTGCTTAGTGTGTTTCTGTATTTATGGAGAGGAGCTCCCGTCTCCATCGCTCGCCTTTAATTGGGAAAGTCACCTCGCTGGGCCTGGAGTCTCCTGCAGGGGTTTGGGAGAGAGCAGACGCTCCGCTCCTTCACTCCAGTAATGTCAACATTTGTGTTCATTAATGCAGGAGAGTCCGCCCCAGAGACACACACAGAGAGAGGAGGAGGTGAATCTGTCCATCCATCTCATTCTTATGGACTCTCTTTCTCTCTCTCTCAGCGCATGAATGTGTTACAGTGAACAATTCAAGCACCTGCATGAAATACTGTGAACATCATGAACACAGACAAAATCATACGAGAACTGTTTATGAATGAAACTAGATTACATTTCAAATGCTCTTCTTAAAAAATAGGAAATACAATCAAAATACATTTAAATAAAAATAAGAATAAATCTAAACAAAAAAATAAATAAAACAAGAATAAGATAAAATGAAAATAGAAATAAATAACATTTTCAAAATAAAAATGATTATGAACAAAATGTAAAATAAAATAAATAAGATTAAAATAAGAGAATATAAATAGAATTTAAAACAAGAATAAATAAAATAGAATAGAATAAATAAGATATAAAATAAGATGCAAATAAGATAAATTAACAAACATAATTAAGATACAAAGTAAATTAAATAAAATGTAAAATAGAATAAATAAGATATAGAATAAGAGTTAATATGAATAAAATCTAAAATAAGAATAAATATAAATTAAATGTAAAGGAGGATATGATTTAAAATATGAATTAATATAAATAGAATTTAAAACAAGAATAAATAAGTGAAACAAAATAGAATAAATAAAATATAAAATAAGATGCAAATAAGATAAATTAACAATAAAAATTAATATAAAAATAGTTAATATAAAAAATATAAATATGAATACATATAAATACAATAAATCATAATTAAATGTAAATTAGAATAAATAATATATAAAATAAGATATATATATATATATATATATATATATATATATAATATAAAACAAGAATACATAAATAAAATAGAATAAATAAGATATAAAATAGTTAATATGAATAAAATATAAAATAAGAATAAATATGAATAAGATAAATGTAAAGCAGGATATAATTTAAAGTAAGAGTTAATATAAACAGAATTTAAAAGAAGAATAAATAAGTGAAATGTAAAATAGAATAAATAAAATATAAAATAAGAGTTAATGAAAATAAGATATAAAACAAGAATACATAAAATAGAATAAATAAAATAAGATGCAAATAAGATAAATTAACAATAAACATTAATAAGATAAAAAAATAAATTAAATGTAAAATAGAATAAATAAGATACAAAATAAGAGTTAATATTAATATATAAAATAAGCATAAATAAAAATAAAATAAATTAAAAATTAATATAAATAAAAAATGAAGCAGAATTAGATAAAAATAAGTTTATATGAATAAAATATAAAATAAGAATACATATAAAATGTAAAATAGAATTAATAACAAAATAAGATAAATGATAAATACATTTAAATATAATGTAAATTAGAATAAATAAGATATAAAATATAAGCTGATATAAATATAAAAACAATACATAAAAATAAAATGTAAAATAGAATAAATAAGATACAAAATAAGAATTAATATTATTAATATATAAAATAAGCAAAAATAAAAATAAAATAAATTAAGAACATAAATAAAAAAATAAAGCAGAATAAGATAAAAATATGTTTTTTATGTATATAAATAAAACAAAATAAGAATACATATAAAATGTAAAATAGAATTAATAACAAAATAAGATAAATTATAAATAAATAAATAAATGTAAATTAAAATAAATATAAGAATTTATATAAATATTAAAAAAAAAACATACAAATAAAATGTAAAATAGAATAAAATATGAACAAATATAAATAAGATGTAAAACAGAATAAATAAGATAAGAATAAATGCAATGGACATTTGACATCATAAACCCATAAAAATGAATTTGTGTGTTAGGCTTCAGATAATCTAATTTCATAGATAATGTGACATTTGATGGGCACTTTATTAGTGTGACACATGAAGAAGTTCGTCTGAACGAATCACATGCAATTAAACAGAAAGAAGACAAGATTATAGCCAAATAATCCATTCAAATGACTGTCACTAATTCATCTGCATCAAATTATTTATATTTATGGTATTACGAATTTTTACATTGCTAATTAATTTCGTTTTGCATTGCATCACACGCACACACACACACACACACACACACACACACACACACACAACACACACACACACACACACACAAACTCATTCGTTATTCGGTCTGGGAATAAATGAGAGAGGAAGGAAGCGACTGTGAGGATCCACTGGAAAAACAGAATAAAACTACTAATTAATATTTCACCAACAAACAAAGTGAGTATGCCTCAGGACACACACACACACACACACACACACATCAAAGCACTGCGTTTGTGTGCATTTCCGGCTACATATGATCACCTGAGGAAAACACACACTTTCATGATTAAACTGAAATCTCTGTCTCTCCACAGACAAAATTCATCATCTTGTTATTTGTATCTGCTCTGGGAGTGCTCAGTGTAAATTTTTATAATTTTAATACATAAAAAAAAAAACATTATTTCCATTAAATCTAAAATAAGAACACATACGAATAAGAGTAATTATAATTAAGAAATAAGAGAGAAAAAAATAAATAAATAAATAAAATGTGAGAATAAACAATATATAAAACAAGAGTTAATATAAATAAAATATAAAACAAGAATAAATACAAGAATAAAAATACATATAAATAAAATGTAAATTAAGAGTTAATGTAAATAAAATATAAAACAAGAAAAAGTAAAACAAAAATATATATATAAATAAAATGTGAACTAGAATAAACAATATATAAAACAAGAGGTAATATAAATAACATATAAAACAAGAATAAACACATAAAATGTAAAATAGAATAAAAATATAAATTAAGAGTTAATGTAAATATAATATAAAACAAGAATAAATATATAAAATGTAACATAGAATAAAAATATAAATTAAGAGTTAATGTAAATAAAATCTAAAACAAGAATAAATAAAAAATAAATAAATAAAATGTGAACTAAAATGCGAACTAGAATAAAAAATATATAAAACAAGAGTTAATATAAATATAATATAAAACAAGAATAAATACATAAAATGTAAAATAGAAAAAAATATAAATTAAGAGTTAATGTAAATAAAATATAAAACAAGAATAAATAAAAAATATATAAATAAAATGTGAACTAGAATAAACAATATATAAAACAAGAGTTAATATAAATATAATATAAAACAAGAATAAATACGTAAAATGTAAAATAGAATAAAAAATATAAATTAAGTGTTAATGTAAATAAAATATAAAACAATAATAAATACAAATATATAAATACAAATAAATAAAATGTTGAACAAATAAGATGAAATGAAAATAAGTACGAATAAAATGTACAATTGAATAAGATATAAAACAATTAATAAATAAGATAAAAATTAGAATAAATATAAATAAAATGTGAAATAGACCAAATAAGATAAAATAAGTGTTAATATAAATAAAATGCTAAATAAAAATAAAAATAAATGTGATAAAATCTGAATAAATCTAAATAAAATGTAAAATAGAATAAATAGGATATAAGAGTAAAAAAATATAAATATAAAAAATTAAATAAAAAAAAGTAAATGGAATAAAAATAAATACAATATAATAAGATATGAAACAAAATAATATAAATAAGATGTAAAACAAGAATAAAAGACCAAACAAATAAAATACAATAAATATAAATAAGATAAAATAAGAATAAATCTACATGAAATGTGAAAGAATAATTAAGACATTTCATTATTTATTTGTTTTTTAATAATAAATCTAAATAAAACAAGTAAACTAAGTAAAATAGACAAAATAAGATAAAAATAAGTGGTAATATAAATAAAATAGAAAATAAGAATAAATATAAATTAAATATGAATACATCTAAATAAATTGCAAAATAGAATTAAAAGGACATAAAATAACAGTTAAAATCAAAGAAAATCAAAGTAAATCAAAAATAAAAAGAATGAAATGGAATAAAATACATAAATAAAATACAAAAAGAAACAGATTGCAAACAAGTATGAGTAAAGGTATTTAAATGTTAATTTGAGATGACCATTATTATTTTCTAAGAAACACATGAAGCAGCAATATTACACAGAGCTTCCTCAAAACTGAACATGAGGGTCAAATAAAAAAATGATGCACATACTGAAAATAAATAATCAAATCATGCTGGGCTTCTTCTGTAATGGCACGGTTTGCCAAGTGTGTGGTAAAATCTGAACTGATCCAAAGTCACAGCCAAATGGAAACGTCACCATCGGTGTTTCTTTAATATCTGTTCTCACGTCCTGAACAAACACAGCGCACCTTTAATCAAAGCTCTGATGCGTCTCAAATGAACAGCAGCCCCGTCAACCTGCATACAGATATATCAGCTTCATTCTGACAGCGTTTGTTTAATCTCTCACCGCTCAAATGAGACTCTCTACAACTGAGGGCAATAGCAGCAAACAGAACTGAATCATCTCCGCCATTGGTCAGCCAAACAAATAGCCCCGCCTCCAAACCCACTCCACTGGTTGAGACAGAAGTTGACATTTTTAGCATTAAAACACTTTAACTTGGAGATGTTCTGCACAACATTTAGTCACTTTGTGTGCTAAAGTGACACTGAAAGCTCATGCTCCCTTCGCTGGCACATATTTCCACACGCTCTGCCCATGTTTACAGGATGCTGATCATAGCAAGAAGCCACCTGTTCACTTTGATCATGAAGAGGACAAAACCAACAGAACATGAACATTTCTGAAGGATCATGTGACAGTAAAGACTGGAGTAATGAAGCTGAAAATTCAGATTTGACCACAGAAATAAATGACATTTATTTTAAATTGTAAAAATGTTTCACAGTTTTTACTGCATTTTGGTAATGTTGTCAAACATATTGTTAATTATGGTGCTTTTTATAGTTTAATCTCTTTTAGAAAACTGTAACATTGCTAACATTATTGTTGGTTTTTATGTTTTTTTTTTTATAAAACTAACATAGTTAATATTGTTGCTTTTTATAGGTTTTTTTTTTTATATAAAACTAGCATTTTGTTAATATTATTGTTGTTTTTTTATATTTTAATCTTTTTTTTTTTTAAAATTGTTACTATTATTGTTGCTTTTTTTTATAAAACTGTAACATTTTATTAATGCTATTGTTTCTTTTTTATATTTTAATCTTTGTATAAAACTTTTCTAAAACATATTGTTATTATTGTTGTTGCTTTTTTATATTTATATTTTTATAAAACTGTAACATCGTTAATATTATTGTTTCTTTTTTATTTTAATCCTTTTTATAAAATGGTAACATTGTTAATATTGTTCCTTTTTATATTTTAATATTTTTATAAAACAGGAACATTGTTAATATTGTTGCTTTTTATATTTACCTTTTTTTACAAAACTACCTTTTTGTTAATATTATCGTTGCTTTTTTATATTTGAATCTTTTTTTAATTAAAACTGTATCATTGTTAATATTACTGTTGTTTTTTATATTTTAATATTTTTTATAAAACTGTAACATTGTTAATATTGTTGCTGTTTAAAATGTTTATATTTTTATGAATCTGTAACTGACAATATTCTTGTTGCTTTTTAATATTTTAATTCTTTTTTACAAAACTAACAGTTAATATTATTTTTGCTTTTTTAATATTTTTATAAAACTGTAACATTTTGTTAAAATTATTGTTTATTTTTCTATATATCAGTCATGTTTTACAAAACTAACATTGTTAATATTGTTGCTGTTTAAAATGTTTATATTTTTATAAATCTGTTACATTGATAATATTTTTTTTTATAAAACAGTAACATTTTGTTAATATTATTGCTGTTTTTTATATTTTAATATATATATATATTTTTTTATATAAAAAACTAGTGTAAATTGTATAAATATTTCACACATTTTACAGCATTTATGAACAAATAAATAAGCAGGAAAGACTTCTTTAAAAAAAAACAACAAAAAAAAAACCATGATAAAATCTTACCAACCCCAAACTTTTGAACACAAGTGTATATTTTAGCATCATATGCAACACTTGAAACATGCCTATGATGCTGAAAAATGTTGCTTAGGCAGGAAGCTCCATTTAATGAGTCAGTGAAGCAAGAAATGATGTCACACCGCAAGTAAAGGTCAGTTATATGTTGAGAAGTTGAGTGAAGTTGGGTCTGTTCCTGCTCTGCACAACTCCACTTCAGCAAAAACGGATTCAAAGGTTATTCTTACACCTTTTCTTTAGTCAGCTAAAACAGGCAACCACTGTTAAAAACACCCACTGATCTGAGATCAGTTTAACACAGTGACTTTAAAGACTCAGATCAGCGTTCATCACTCAAACGCTTCGTCCCAGTGTAATGCTTTCGCTCGCTATTCACTGCCAAATCACCAGTGAGATCACTTTAATATGTCAATTGTGTCTCCTAAAGGGAAATTAGATTAGATAGCTTCTCAGATGTTTCTCTTGAGATAAAGACCCCAGTTATCTCAGTTGTACCAATAGAATTTTCTAATATTCAGTTTTGTCATATCGGATTCAATTATAAAGAACTGCATGCAAGACTAATTCCTGGATTTACAGCCAACACTTCATACTCTACAGTTTTCTTTACTTATTAGCATAATAAACAACATTAAATGAGAGAATTTAAACATTTCAATCCTGTTTTAAACACACACACACACACACACAAAATAAAATAAAATAAAATAAAAGGTTGCAGTTGTTTTTTTAGTTGTTTTATAGTTTAATATTTTTATAAAAACGAATAAATATTCAATATGATTGTTGCATAGTTTATCCTTTTTTGTTAAACTAAATTATTGTTAATATGATGCTGATTGCTTTTTGTAGTTTTATCTTTTTTTTTATAAAAATGTAACATAATATTAATAATTAGATAAAATAGTTAATATTATAGTTTTTTTTATATTGTAATATTTTTATATTTTGTTGATATTATTGTTTCTTTTTTATAGTTTTATCTTTTGTATTAAACTATAACACTGTTAATATTCTTCATATTGAAGTTTATAATAAAACAGTAACATTTTGTTAATATTGTTATAATATTGTTGTTTTTTGTATTTTAATCTTTTTTAATAAAATTGTAACATTGTTAATATTACTGTTTTTTTTTGTATTTTAATCTTTTATGAAACTGTAACATTGTTAATATTATTGCTTTTTGTATTTGAATCTTTTATAAAACAGTAACATTTTGCTAATATTATTGCTTTTTATATTTTAATGTTTTTTTTAATAAAACAGTAACATTTTGCTAATATTATTGTTACTTTTTTGAATTGTAATATTTTTATAAAATAGTAACATTTTGTTAATATTATCGTTTCTTCTTTATAAAACTGTAACATTCTGTTAATATTTTTGTTTCATTTATATATTAGAATCATTTTTAATAAAACTAACATTTTGTTACTTTTTTGTATTTTAATATTTTTTATACAACTTTAACTGTTCATATTGTTTTTCTATAATTGTAATCTTTATTTAAAAAAACTGTAACAACTGTATTATTGTTTTTTTCAATATTTTTTTTGTTTCTTTTTATATTTTCATATTTTTTATAAAACTAACAATTTGCTAATATTGTTGTTTCTTCTTTGTATTTTAAACCTTTTATAAAACTGTAACATTGTTAATATTATTGTTTTTTTATATTTCAATATTTTTCTAAAACTATAACATTGTTAATATTACTGTTGTTTTTTATATTTGTATCTTTTTTTTTATAAAACTATAACATTGTTAATATTATTGCTGCTTTTTTATGTTTTCATCTTTTTTTATAAAAATAACATTTTGTTAATATTATTGTTGTTTTTTATATTTTAATCTTTTGTATAAAAACTATAACATATAACATTATTTGTATTGTTTTTATACGAAATATGTAACAAAAACGGAAATAAAATATAATTTCTGCATACTGTTTATCTGACACTTAACATACCAATAATCAATACTAATATTGATAATTCAAAAAATCTATATCAGTCGATCTCTATTCAAAATATTTAAAAAATGTCTTAAAATGCTCAGATTTGCCAAAACAAATTTAGATTTACTAAGATTATGCTAAGAAGGTTCAAGAAACATCAACTAACATTGTAAAAGTGTAGAATATTCAAGTGTAGAATATCCTTTCAGCATCTTTCTAGTATCAGAGACTCTCCCAAGATCAAAGGACATTCATTTAATGTTTCATTCCTCATAGTCTCACTGCAGCACATCTATAGTGTGTTTTAGTTCAAGTTGATGAACGAGAGGTTGATGTGGTGATCTTTAAAGGATCAGCGTCAGAGCGCTGGTGTTTGTGTGCTGGACGTGGTGTGATGTGAGATCTCTCCCGCAGGTAGCGGCCCGTTACCTGGTACGTCCTCGCCGCGTTTGGCCGCTATCCCAGGGTGCTTGGCAGGGCAGCCATATTGTGAGGATAAAAATAGCCTCTCTCACTCACGGCGTTCATTTTCGCACTGATAAGAAGCTTCCCTCGGCTATCAGGAGGAGTGAGATCTCCCGCTGGACCGGGGCCTTCCTGCGACTGACTCACGATCGCCTGAACCTCTGACAGATACTGATGAGCGTTCAGTTAACGCTGGACAAGATCAAAGACACTAAAAGAGCTCACATTTTACACCTCTACAATGTTAGTCAATGTTTTCACAACCGTTTTCTGTGCTCTCGCTTATTAATAAGAATGAAGTAGAATTTAAAAGCATTTTACTTCCTTAATAAGACAAGTGAAACACAAACAGCACTTGTCTAAAATTGAATTGGTTTTGGTGATTATATTATATTAACTTAAGATACGTTTTCTTTTTGGAAAAATTGATCAAATTTGAATAAGTTCATGCTTTAAAAATGATCTTGTTTTCTCTTTGAATTATATTTATTTTTCTAACCCCACTGGCAGATGTTTTTACTTCTTTTAAGCATAAACTCACTAAAATTTTCTAGTTTTTAAATACACAGGGCAAAATATTTCCTAATAACAAACATCACATTTGAAAACATTTATATTTATGACAAACGTTTTATATATTCATCTTCATCCATGTTTAAAAACATATCTTGCTTATCTTTGAATTAAATTTATTTTTCTAGCCCCATTGACAGAAGTTTTTTTTACTTGCTCTTTTTTTTTTAAACAGACTTAAAATCTAACTTAAAAAACTAAGATCATCATTGAAATTAAAATGTTTAATCATGTCACATTTAAAACAACTTATATTTGCTTCAGAAGCAAAATACCATAAAAGCTGTTTAATAATCTAAACAGAATTTTTTTAAATCACTTTTTTGCATTTTTTTTTCTCTAGGCTTTGTTTTCCACTATTATTAAATAATTATTCTTTGAATGAAATGTATTTTTTAACCCCACTGACAGATGTTTTTTTACTTGCTTTTGATGATTTCTTTTCTTTTTTTGTAAAAACAAGACTTAAAATCTTAAAATCATGGTTGAAATTAAACTGATCTTGGTGATGCCAGTATTAAATAAAAATACAAATATATATATATTTTTTAATGAATCATGCACAATAAGATAAAAAAAAAATTATATATATATATATATATATATATATATATATATATTAGTGGTGTCAATCGATTAAAAAAAATTAACTAATTAATCGCACATTTTACCTGAAATTAATCGCGATTAATCGTGATTAATTCTACCTGATATTAAAGTTTTTAATTATACTTTTATATTGCAATAATTTCACTTTAATGCTTCAAATTAATGTAGAAACAACATAAAGAACATATATTTTTAATATTTGTTTAACGCCATCTTGTTTTAGGACTGAAGGCAAGTATCACTGATTGATTTTTCCCCCTTAACCATTGAATATATATATATATATATATAAAATCATTCAACATTACAGTATCATTAAGAGCTATCACTTTAACATTTATTAGACTTTTAAAAAAAAATAACTAATAATAATAATTTAAGTGAACTTGAAACAATCTTCACACAAACCCATTATAATAAATGTCATATAGGGCTAGTAGCTACCTGTGCCCTTCAGCAAGAAAATATAGCCTAAATTATATCAAATTCTAAATTATATAAAGATAAAACTTAGTTATTAATTTCCTCTTTTTAATTTTGTTCCTTAATTAACAGACATCACAGCAACTGGTTATAAGGATATTTGGCTGCTGTTACTATAAAAGTTGTCGCTGTTGAACTTGATCTGACACTGCTTTGACCTATAAATAGCCTAATAAATTCTTACACGCACAGTTTGAAGGCAGCTTTAATCGTTTTTTTTTTTTGCGAATTCATGTTTTATCTAACGATATAACTACGACATTGCATGCTCGCAGTTTCATTTGGGTTTAATATAGCCTAATACAGCGCGCGTCGGCACATTTGCGCGTGAACTTCAAGAGCGCGCGCTACAAGCAGAGTATATAGGCTGACAGGACAATTAAATTCGTTTTTACCGACATATGGCCTGACAGCATCTCATCTGACCGCAGTTCACTGACGTTTTACTTAAGCTCCCCGTCACCGGTACCGCTTCCGCGGTCGTTTGACTCGCGTCTGGTGCTGAAGTAAAGTTGGAGCGCGCATCTGAAAAGTCTCCTTTTTGATGTGTTCGTAAAGACGCTCTGGGCATTTAAATAAAAGCATTTCAGAAGCAGTTGTGAGTGGAGTGGCCCCGCCCATGTGTTAATTGCGTTAAATATTTTGAACGCGTTAAAATGAAAAAATTAATCGCCGGCGTTAACGCGCTAATTTTGACACCACTAATATATATATGATTAATGCTTAATCATAGTTTTCAAAAACTTACATTTGCTTGCATGTTTTAGAATTTAAACTTTATTATTTTTTTAAATAAATAATTTTGCTATTTTTTTCTAGATTTAGTTTTATGCATTATTATTATTATTATTATTATAATCATCATCATCATTATTATTATTAAAATTATTCACTGCACAAACACAGTGATCAGCACAAACCATGTTCACACCGGTTGTGTAATAAATGTGGAATATTGGTCATATTTTAATTTACATTGCATTTTTCCCCCCACAGTGTTTAAATACATTAATATTTTCTACTGGCAAGCATCGCATTTGAAAACAATTATATTTACAATAAATAATTTATATATCCATCTTTATTGCACAATATGCAATACTACTCAAAGGTCTGGGGTCAGTGTTCTGATGTGTTCAATATTCTGATTTGCTAATTAGTGCTAAAACTTCTTTGATTCACAGAAAGTTCAAAAGAACAGTATTTATTTGAAATAAAAAACTTTTGCAACATTAGAAATTTCTTTACTGTCACTTTTGATCAATTTAATCGTATCTTTGCTGGATAAAAGTATGAATTTCTTAAAAATAAACCTCTGAACAGTAGTGTATTCTTGTTTGAAACATCAACTTCATCCTCGCATCTCCTAGACTCATTAAGCATGTATAAATTCTATAAAGTATACAAATAAATCCTCACAACTAAAGCGTTCGGTCAGCACTCCTCATATCAAAGACTCTGCAAACAGCCAATTACTGCTAAATCTGGATCTCACTGTGGTTTATTTTGGGTTCAGACTAATGAAATACATCAGCACTTTCACTCTTGAGGGGTAAAACTCGGATGACCCCGTCTGACCGAGGTCAGCAAAGGTCAAAGGTCATACCCTGGTCGGAATGTTAACGGAATTTAGAACAGTAAAGACTTTTCAGTTTTTCCTACTTAAATTTATAGTTAATTGAATGTGTTACATGCCACTAAGTAGTTTCAAAGTAAATCCTACATGACTTTTTTAGTGCAATCTAGTAAAAACAGGGTTTCTTGAGTTCCTAGTACAGTGTGATAAAGAATTAACGACTACATGGAAACATCTAGCACGCAATAAATGTTATTTATGAGGCTCCATTAGAAGTTTTGATAAAGATGGATATATGTGTAATGCCAGATCTTCAGCTCTCTCTCTCTCGGCCACCACACGCGTCAGGATTTCTAATAAGGCTGTAATGGCAGCGCTAGGGGAAGATTATTACTTTTTTATTAAAGAGAATTGCTGCAGTATTAAGAAGCATGTGCTCCACTTTGATTTCTAAGAAACGGTAGTGCAAAAGTTTCTGGAAGGCAGCTGCTGGTGCGTTTGCCGAATTAGCATTTTTATCTTATTTGAATCGTGGCAAAGTGTTGTCGGCCGCTGGAACGCTTGTTATGTTGCGTGCTGCAGTGTCGATCCGTGCTCTGTTTGCTTTGCTGCAGTGTGTAATGAGAGCCGTCCCACAGCTTTGATTAATGACTTTCATTTACCAAACTCCAATCGCAGTGGAAGACGTACTGTAAAGCTGTCGAGTAGCAAGAAGACAGTTTACAAGTGTTGTGTTCTTGAAGACGTGCGACAGATGTTCGTGTGCGTGTATGTGTCCATCAAAACTGTCCTTTACACAGAATACACTGCAAGATTGTTTTTCTGACTCAGTTTTTTGTCTTGTTTTCTAGTACAAATATGTAAACATTCTTAAGTCAACATATAAAAACTTGAGAAGCAAAATTATCAAATTTAAGTGAATTTGTGTTTAAAAATAATCGTTTTCTCTCTGAATTAAGTTCATTTTTGCCCCCACTGACAGATTTGTTTTCTTGTTTTAAGCTTAAATTCACTAAATTAAAATCTCAGTCTTTTGATAACTACAGTTGAGTAAAGTTGAGCAAATAAAATTATACATATATATAAAAAACTAAAAATATTTTTAAAGAAAAAAAAACAACTACAAAAAAATAACAAAAACATACAATAATGAAAAAAAAAAAAAAAGTAAACGTTCCAGTAACGGGTGAAAATAAAGTCAGAACATTGTAAGAAACGTTTTTGCCACCTTTAAATAACGTTACTTTATCTGATTTTATAGTGTGCTATACATATTTTAAACTAATTTGTATCATTAATTTTATTTTATTTTACAGTATAGATATAATTAAATATAATCTAAACATTATATAATATTATTGTAAATTACAGTTTTTAATAAAATAAAATATAAAAAACAAACAAACTTTAACTTAACTTTTAAGTTGACATACTAAAATAACTAAAACTACAACTGAAATAAAAAAAGATTACAGACATTTCGCATACATGAACTTGTTGTCAGGGCTTCCTATTAATAAAATATATTAATAAAATAGCCTGGATACTAGATCGCTACATTATATTCCTCAGCAACAAGCTGGTAAAACCGCTGTTCTGAATTAATTCGTTGTTTGTAGAGAGAGACGTGCAGACGTGCAGCAGGGAGGTAACACACACATAACTATCTCTCCCTTTCTCCCTCTCCCTCTCTTTCTCTCAATCAATCAATAAGTAATTTAAATAAATGCTGTAATTCGTTCAAATAAAATGTGATTTATCACTATTTCATCTCGGTGTCTGATTTGAATCGGCCAGAATGAAAGAGCTGATGAGCAGTAACTGACGAAAACAACCATCATTTTTAGCCATTCAGTCAAATCTTGCGCTGCAAAGAGCAATACTAGTTGTACCTTGTCTATAAATTTGCAAATGACCATGGAATAAGCGGGATAATCAATGGCTTGCCGTGCATTAAAGGATTTTCATGCACTTCACGGAAGCAACCACCCTCCGCTTTGCATCAGGCGGTTATTAGCCTCCACGGCAAGCCGTTGATTATCCCTTACATATATAATACACACATATTATGTCGATAATATGTTGTTGATGTTACATATGCTGGCATAATAATCAGGTTTACTATGGTTTACTTAAACTATAAAAAACAAAAACAACTTCTTAAATAAAAAACAACAAAAAATAACAAAAACACAATACAATACAACAATAAAAAACGAATTAAAATAATAATAAAAGTAAACGTTCAAATAACGTTATATTTTAGGTGAAAATAAAGTTAGAACATTGCAAGAAATGTTTTTGCAGCCTTTTTTTAAACAAAAAAACTACAAAAAATAACAAAAACAACTTTCAAGTAACGGGTGAAAATAAAGTTAGAACACTGTATGAAACATTTTCGCAACCTTTGAATAACATTACTTTATTTTATTTTATTTTACAGTATAAATATAATAAAATATAATATAAATATAATATAACATTATTGGAAATTTATTTCATTTTTGCAGAATTATTTGTATTTTTTTTTTATATTATTATATAACTATCAAAAAACAAAAGCTTTTTATAAAAAACTACAAAAAATAAAAACAAAAAACGCAATTAAAATAAATACAATATATATATATATATATATATATATATATATATATATAATTGTTTGATTTATTTTGAATTTGTTTCTGTTATATTGTATTGCATATAGTATTTTTTAATAAAAAACAATTCTCACTAATGAAGAGCATATAAATTGACTTGTTAAGCTGTGTCTGAATCCACCAAAGATCAGTGTGAAGTTGGCTGGGCTGAACGTGACACGTCTCCGGCTGTCGAGCTCCTGTGTGCTGGAAGAAGATCAATAAGCAACAGCAGAGGAGAAGGACTGGAATATAAAGAGACCATCGATCCAAACGAGTCACAGCAGGCCTTCAGAGCCAGGAGAGACGGACGACTTTCATCCAGAATGCAACAAAACTACTAGACTGCAAACACAACCTGTCAGGATTCTCATGTTCTTCTAAAAACAATACAGTCACTATACGACAGATGCACTGTGATAATTAAATAATCAATACAAATATTACAAATATATATTTATATTAATATATCCAATATCTATATATTTATTTCAAATATATGTCAACATATAGATATGTTTATATATCTATATCTATCTATCTATCTATCTATCTATCTATATATATATATTACACGGTACAATATAATACAATATAATGTAATAAATGTATTTACGTATAAAAAAGTGACTTTTTCTGCATGTTACATCAATATGCAAATAGGTGACAAGTGAGTCTTTATGAGCGAGTCATTGAATCTTTAATTCATTTGATTCATTCACACACACTGACTCAGATTCATTTAGTAATGAAGCAAGGGACTGACTTCACGAGTGAATCACTGAATCTTTGATTCATTTGATTTGTTCAAACACACTGACTCCGATTCATTTAGTAATGAAGCAAGAGACTGATTTCACGAGTCATTGAATCTTTAATTCATTCGTTTAATTTAACCCTCTGGGGTCGAAGACCGCGCCGGCGCGTTTTGGTGCGTTTTTTTAAAAAGCCCTCTATATAAACTTAAATTACTCCGTCAGTTTTGATCGTACAGATAAGATCAATACATCAATCGAATCTGTAAAGGGTCTACTTTTCTTTGTACAGACACATAATAACAATAAAACGGTGAGCTTTTGACAAATAAAGAAAATATACAGGGAGTGCTGTGTGCCGCGTTGATCTCTGTGCTCTTCATTTTGAAACGCGTCACTTAAATGATCAAATACTCGGCGAAAACAGCACATGGAGACATTATACACATACCTGGAGAAAGCTTGATATTTCTACTCTTAAACGAAGTAAGTCTTATCGAAAACAAATATTCTGTGATAAAGTAATCCTTATGAAAACAACGCGATGTCCAATCTCCCGCTTGGATCTAATTAAGTTTTAATTTGTCACCGCCCATAAGTTATTTTCGCTTTCATATTACAATTAGCCACGTGCGAAGCGCGGGAGTTAAACGCCCACATCACCGTCAACAAAACGGCAAGACTTCAAGTTTATCTGGATTACTGTTCATTTCTGAAAGAAGACCTGCTGAGAGGAATAAATCTTATATTTACCTCATCAGAAGAAGAACGCGATGTGGCGCCAGCAGATTCAACAGAAAATAAATTCTACATTTACATGTAAGACTTTATTTTATTAGCTTGCTTGCATTCGCTGTTATTGTGTTACTGTGACAGACTAAGTTGTATAGATTTTACTAGTTAGACTTTTTTCAAACTATAATTACTGACCTCATCAAGTGAAACGTGATGATGTAGGTTTCATTTCATTGCATCTAAATGTCTCACGACGCAAGGATGTTTTTAACGTTCTAGAAAAAGATGCGATATAAAAGTAATAGTGTTTACACTGTAACACTGGATGATAGAGTCTAAGAATGTTTAGACGGCATGTATTGCATACAAAACATGCTTGTGTTTATGACTATAAGATCATATTTGTATATGTATTTTATTTATTTATAGAAAAATGAATTAAATAAAATAAAAAATAGCCTATGAGTGTTTATACTGAGTGTATGTTTAGACCATGTTTATTAGTAATACTCTGATTGTGATCTGCTAAACAATAAATTCGTTTCTCAGATATAAAACTCAGATGCAGCTTCAGATGTTCATCTACACTGATATTCTAGTGCAAAACAAGTTTCTTGACTACTCATGATGAGTTTTGCAAGCACTTAAATGTCAGGTATGATTTACTTGTTTCACTTGTTGAACAGAATTCAGGGTAAAAAAATGACACAAAGTCTGTTCATATCTGTAGATCAGAGTGCTCAATAATGTGTCTTTACCTTCATGTATGTTTTGATCATACTGTGTTAAATAAAATACAACTATATATATATATATAAAACTCCATTCTCTGAATCTTCTCACATTGTTTCTTACCTGAGAGTCACAGTGTCGTTGATGGGCCATTAGGGAGGGCTTTGTGTGTGTCAGGTGTGAATCACTAAATATTCATGACCATTGTCAATCTCTTGCATATTGTCTTTCCATCACAAAACATGTTTTGGTAAATTTACATCAATATATTGTTTTCTTTGATTGAGTGAATGAGATGATTTTCACATCATTGTGTAGAAAAAACTCTAGCCTACCACATCCAGATCTCAAAAGCCTTGTGAACAAATATTCTGTCCGTGTTTCATTGCTGTTTTTAAGTGACTTTATTTTTTTAGTTTTTCACTAACCACGCATAAACGTTGTTTTCTCAAAAACACAAACATGTACATTCATGTTGCTTGCATATTATTGTAGCCCAGTTTGTGTTGATTACAATGTAATCTGACTTTAGCCATGAATATGTTTTTAAGATGCTGAAAAATGCACAAATGTCAGGGCATGTCAAAACTTTTTCAGGGCCCAAAAACACCCTCAGACCCCAGAGGGTTAAACACACTGACTCTGATTCATTAATGAAGCAAGTGACTGACTTTACAAGCGAGTCATTACATCTTTAATTTATTTAATTCGTTCAAACACACTGACTGATTCATTTAGTAATGAAGCAAAAGACTGACTTCACAAGCTAGTCATTGAATCGATAATTATTTGATTCATTCACACGCACTGACTCAGATTTATTTAGTAATGAAGCAAGTGACTGACTTTACAAGCAAGTCATTGAATCTTTAATTAATTTGATTCGTTCAAACACACTGACTGTGATTCATTTAGTAATGAAGCAAGAGACTGATTTCACAAGCGAGTCATTGAATCATTAATTATTTGATTCATTCACACGCACTGACTCAGATTTATTTAGTAATGAAGCAAGTGACTGACTTTACGAGCGAGTCATTGAATCATTAATTCTACAAATTCATTCAAAATCATGCATTAATTCAGTGACAAGTGACTGATTCTGAATCACTCATTCAAACGATTTGTTCAAAACCGCTGATTCATGCTGTGGCTTTGTTATTCACTGCCAGAGCAAAAACAGACTACACATACAGTATATATATATATATATATATATATATAGAAAGATTTGATCGCACATGTACACATACGTCAAACACGAATCTTAAGGCATACTTTATTAATCCCGATTCAGAAGTGAATCAATACAGAGTCAAGCCTTTTCTCATATGAATTATTCGCCACGTCCGATCTCTAAATGCTCTCGACGGCATACATAACCACAGCGAATCTGCAATAAACGAGCGCACAGCACAACAGTGATGCATAGCAGAACATGCCCAGTCTGATCATTAGGCCCCGAATGTTCATTAGACGAGATTCAGATGTTATGAATGAGGATTAAATCTGCGCTTCGGCTAAAAACCATTAGCACTGATTCATACTGATACAATCAGACAGATCAGCTCCAGGAAAATGAGCTTGCCTTATTCAGTTTGTGTGATAAATATCCCATGATTTATATTCCAATAGATCTCCCTCATAAATATTTATGAGAAATAATGCCTGGGAAATGGAGGCAAATTGTTCAGGAGTTTGGAGAGCTCCTTATATGATATTGTATTCTAAAACAAACGACCAAAGCACAGATTTAATCAAAAATTACTCACCGCCGGAGATTTCCTCAGTCCTAACAGAGAAAAAGATCTAATTCCATCAGGTTTGAAGTAGAAGAGTATATGAGTGCTTAAAGACAGAGATGCTTATAAAAGATCAGAAAATTACGTGAATATGAAAGTGAATCATTTTAAACAGATAATGTGATTTCTTTGTTTTCCCTGATGCTTTTGAAGGGAGTGCTAGTGTAAAATTCTAGAGAAAAAGAGTTTGGAAAGTCTAAAAATAAATAAACGATAAAAGTAGGATAAAAAAAAGCTATTTTTTTTTAATAAATACGAATTAAATTAAAACAAATAAAAATATATTAAAATAAGTAAAAAGTAAGAATTTCTTAAAGCGAATAAATAAAAATGACATTTAATTTAGTTTTGTATTGTAGTGTACCATTTTAGATTAATATAAATTGGGTCTTTATAAATATATATAAATATATAAATCCAAACACAAATTATTCTATTTGATCATTAATTATAAAACCCCTGTTTTCAAACATTTAGTGACACAACTGAAATATATCTATTATTTTTTTTCATGTTTAAACATTCTGAGAAATGTTTTTGTAATCTTTAAATAACATTCTACTCATGACAGAAAAATTGGACATTTTAATGTTCTATAAAATATTAATAATAAACATTAGAAAAAACTAGTTAGAACATTGTAAGAAACATTTTTCCAACCTTTAAATAACGTTACTATATTTCATTTTATTTTACATTGTGATGTGCTATACTTCATCTTAAATTATTTTAAACTACATTTTTATCATTTATTTTAATATTTTATTTTATTTTATTTATCTAACATTATTGTAAATTATATTTTTTATTTTTGCACATTTTTTGTATTTTATGTTTTGTATTTATTTTAATATTATTAATTTATTCTAATTTATTTTACAGTGTGACATCTAAAATGATTTAAAATACTTTTTATAATTATATTTCTTTATTTTATTTAAAATATAATAAAATAAATACTCTATATATTGTAAGAAATGATTTTGCAACCTTTAAATAACGTTATAATCGAGACAAGAAAACTGGATGTCTTCAAATCAATGTTCACACAACATTTTTATAACCTAAATTTGTTACCTGAGAAGTAGAACTGATGCAGTATTAAACCAGGCACTTTAGGAACAATTAAAAAAAGAGTAAGTATCCCACTCAGAATAAAATATAACATATTTCCAAAATAACTAAAGCACACATGCTGAAGACAGTCAGTCAAAAGCGTACGTGACTTCACTTGCATTGCTTTTAACACACAAGATGTTTGAGAGTATGTTAAAATAAATCTCTGGCAGCACCACGACACCCGCTCGCGAGCGTTTACCGCGTCAGACATCAGCCGTTCCCTTCACACACATGTGAGCCGCTCCTGTCTTTCATCCAACCCACAGCCCTCCATCATGTCCTCCTCAATCAGACGAGCTATTCATCCCAGCGCTTCATCTTTTCATCTCTTTATCTTTCCCAGGGCCCTGCGAAGAACAGGCTATATTCATTTCCTAATTGCCGTGCTCAAATTCAGCATTCAGCGCTCTATTTCTGTCACAGATGCTGAGGAGATCTTTGACATCCTGTGTGAGAGATGCGACGACAAACAGTCACACGGACGTTTGGGGAGAGGATCTGAGATTCCCAAAGAGCTCAGAGAGGATCCTGACACTGTTACCACTGTGGAAAACTAAAAGGAGTCAATATATGGCATGTATAGCTAAATGTATGACATGCAAAGTAAAACATTCTCACATAGAAGTCTTAAAGATACAGTAAGAAAAAAAAAAAAAATGATGGAAAGTTAGTTTTTGGAGCAAAGGAAACTTGATTACAACTGGACTTCCAGGGGAAAAAAATAATGCCATAAAAGTGTGTCGTAAGGCCATTTATAGTAAAGAAACTGAGTGGTTAATAAAAAGCAGTGATGGATTGAAGGCATGAGGATAGGTGAGATGAGAAGAGGGGGTCACCAGATGAACGTGTGCGGCACATTTCACACAGATTATCAGATTAGGCTCATCTGACAGAGACTCGCGGTCAGACGAGGATCCCCTTTACTCTTCTATTCACACAGAAAGAATAGACTCTGTGCTCAACACTTCAGTCCATTTCTTCAAAGGCAGGAGACAATAAGAGAACAAGAACCAGACCGAGAAGATGACAGGTGTGAAAGAGGAAAATAACAGAGGAAAATGCTGAGACAAGCATATAATGGATGGATGGATGGACAGATGGATGGAGTGATAAAATGATAGTTAGACAGATGACATGGATGGATGGATGGATGGATGGATGGATGGTTGAATGGAGCGATTAAACGATAGATAGAACGATGATAGATGACATGAATGGATGGATGGAATGATAAAACGATGGATGATGGATAGATGACAGATGGATGGATGGATGGAAGATAGATAGAGTGATAAAAGGATGGATGGAAGGAGCAGTAAAACAATAGATGGATGGATGGATGGATGGATAGAGCAATAAAACGACAGACAGACTGAAGGATAGGTGGATGATGGAAGATGGATGAATAGAGCGATAAAAGGATGAATGGAAGGAGCAGTAAAACAATGGATGGATGGATGGATGGATAGTGCAATAAAACAACAGACAGATTGAAGGATAGATAGATGACGGATGGATGGATGGATGATAAATGGATGAAGAAATAAAAAGATGGATGATGGAGCAATAAAAAATGGATGAATGGATGGAGCAATAAAATGAGGATGGATGGATGGAGCGATAAAACAATAGATGGATAGATGGATGGATAGATAGATAGATGACAGATGGATGGAAGATAGATGGATAGAGCGGTAAAATGATAGACGGATTGATGAGTAATAAAATAAATGGGTAGACAGATGATGAATAAAATTATGGTCCAAATATGGATATTTGGATGGAGTGATAAAAGATCGATGAATAGATGATGGATGGATGGAGCGATAAAATGATAGTTAGAAAGTTGGATAGATACATGACATGGATTGATAGATGGATGGATAGATAGATGACAGATTGATGGAAGATAGGTGGATAGAGCGATAAAATTATGGATGGTTGAGTGATAAAATAGATGGGTAGATAGATGATGATAAAATGATGGTCCAAATATGGATGATATTTGGATGGAGTGATAAAAGATCGATGAATAGATAGGTAGATGATGGATGGATGGATGGATGGATGGAGCGATAAAATGATAGTTAGAAAGTTGGATAGATACATGACATGGATTGATGGATGGATGGATGAATGGATAGATGGAGCGATAAAATGAGAATGATGGATAGATGACATGAATGGATAGATGGAATGATAAAACAATGGATGGATAGATAGAGCGATAAAAAGATGGATGGATGGATGGAAGATAGATTGATGGAGCAATAAAATGAATGGATGGATGATATTTGGATGGAGTGATAAAAAGATGAATGAACAGATGGATGGATGGAGCGATAAACCAATAGATAGAAGGATGGATAGATCGATGACATGGATGGACGGAATGATAAAAAATGGATGGATGGAGCAATAAACCGACAGAAGGATGGATAAATAGATGATGGATGGATCGATAGATAGATAGATGATGGATGGAGCAATTAAAAAAATGGATGGATGGATAGATAGATGGAGCGATAAAAAATGGATGGATGGATGGAGCAATAAAACGATAGATATATAGATGGATGGATGGATGAATGAATGGATGGATAAACCAATTGATGGATGCATGGATAAGACAGACAGACAGATTTGCAGATTGTAGTGGAATGTGAACTGCTGAATAAAACAATCTTTGCTTTGTGTTGGTAGACTAGTTATTGAATATTCATGTAGGTAAATAAATTCATGGATCTCTCTCTCTCTCTCTCTCTCTCTCTCTCTCACACACACACACTCGTTTAGGAGGGAACAACGTCCTCCTGTGAGAAATATCACTTAGTATGATATATTCATACATGCATGAAAAATTCAAACAGAAGAAGGCTTTTCTCTGCCATCATGCTAGTGTACTTACAGCACCAATCACTGTCGCCGTCTACAATCCGTCTCGCTCCGTTAACTCAACTCTTTATAATAAATGATCTCAGTCGTCAGAGCCATGGCCTAGCAGTTAGTGTAAATGTCCAGACACATCGAGTCGAGGTGTAAGTGATCACTGAGCACTCGCTTTTACTTACAGCAAATCAATGTGAATGCTAATGAGAAGCTCTCTATATTAAAGTATAAGAAACTGACCAAAAACATGTTTCATATGTAGGACCAAACCTGACAAAATTAAGAAATAATAAACCAATGTATCAATAAATAAATATGGAAATAAATACATATAACCATAAATAAATAATAGACAAAAATAATAAAACGTTAAAGTCTGCAATACAAATTATAAATAATAAATAAAATAAAAATTAGTAATACAATTACAAATAAGTAATAAAAAAATGAGTGACTAAATGTAATTAAAAATTAATTTTATTAATTTTATCAAGTCATATATTCCTTTATTACATATTCCTTAACATAGCAGACAGTAAACCAGGAACTATGGTGGACAGAAAAAAAAAACATAAATAAATAAATATGGAAATAAATAAATGCATTTATCAGTAAATCAATAAATAACTAAATGAAAGATTAAAACATAAATGAATGAAATAAATTAATGAAAATAAATGAAAGTTTAAAAACAAAAAAGTTTTAAATAAATACAGAAAATTACAAATAAAGGAAAAAATTAATCAATTCATTTATTCCTTTATTAATTTTTCAACGGTTACAACTGTCATAAATATTTATTTTTTTTGCCACAATATTTTTATTTTCTTTTGAACAATTGAAATACAGCCTTGTACAACCATACAAATTTCAAAATTACATAGACAACAATCGCTGCATTCTTCTTGAACAAAATTACTCCTCCTGTTTTAGTACCTGGTAATCTTTTCTCAAGTAATTTTGTAAACTTACTAAATTCGAAACAGAACTAATCTCCTTTGAAATGCTAATATCTACTAAATAGGAGCTGCATTATAAATATTTATTTATTTATATATTTGCTTGTTTATTTTTGCAGTTTTTAAAAAACTAAAAATATATATATAAAAATAAATAAATAAATATATAAACTCAAGAATAAAACAAAGTTTAAAATACATGCTGAAAATAATAAATAAAGGAAAAATTAGTAATACAATTACAAAATTAATTAAATGTATAAACAAATACATAAATAAATATGGAAATAAATCAATTTATCAGTAAATAAATAAATAAATAAAAACAGAAAATGACAAATAAAGGGGAAAAAAACTATCAAATAATTAAATGAAAATAATTCATGACTAAATGAAAAGAAAAATTCTGTCATTTATTCCTTTATTATTTTCCAACTGTTACAATTGTTATATATATATATATATTTATTTTTTATTTTTTTTATTTTAAAAAAACATTAAATAATTAAATACAAATAATTAACGACTAAATGTAATGAAAAATTATTATATTTTTAAATATGGTCATTTATTCCTTTATTAATTTTCCAACTGTTACAATTGTTATAAATATATATTTATTTATATATTTGATTGTTTTGTTTACTTTTTATTTTTAAGTTTGGTCCTCCAAAAATTTACATTTCATAAATAGATAAATAAACGCAGTTACAAATACATGCAATAATAAATAAATGCAATTTATTTATTTATTTTGGCAGGTTTGGTCCTTCATAGTTGCAGCAGGTTGAAACTGTTCACATGCATCTACCAATTGGTGTTGTGTATGTCCGCAGGCCCGCTAACGACGTGTAATGACACAATAAGCTTAACACGGCCCTTGAGGACTCAGGAAAAGAGCGGGACATCTGTGACTGTCACAGCCTGGAAAATAAAGCTCCTTCCACAATCGATTGTGCTCAGAAATCTTAGCGTGACATTTTGGGAATCATGAGAATATGTTTGTTATCAGTGAGCTCATGTTCCGGCTGGCGTGACACACGCTGCCATATTGCGTCGCCAGCTTTAACCCATATTTATTGTGTGGCGCGCGGACCCTTAGCAAAACACTGCGCACCATCGACGGCAACTTAGCCACATGATTAATGCGAGTCTAAGCTGCTTAGCGTGGGCCCATCTGGATCTACTGTTTACGGTGTGACTCACTGAAGCCACGCCCCCTGGGGGGCGGAGTGAGAGTGATGGGGCGGGGCTGAAAGAACACATAATCCTCTGTAATCGGGTTTTATGCGCTATTAAGGCCCAGCGGCCCATTGCGTAATTTGTAGGATCCAGTGTGAGATGGTGATATGACAGCAGGGAAGCCCTGCATGCGAGGATCTGATGTATTATTGCAGTGGATGTTTGGTCTACGGATACAAGGGATTATGGGAAGTGATACGGGAGTGCCGGGACCTGCAGGTGAATGGGTGTCATCAAAATAAATAATAAGAAAAGATATTTAGGGTTTCAAGCTGTGAAACCAATCTCCATGTAAAACTGATTGTGCAGACTTGAAACTTGGAGGGATGGTAGTACTCACACCGCCAACAACGTGATCAAGGCTCGCTCCAATCGGCCTGATGGGGGCGCTACAGCGATCAAAAGCACAAAATCGTTCATAACTCCTAAACTGTCAGTCGCAGGCACAAGTGTCTTATGTCGTTGGAATCTTTGGCTTATGCCGGACAAAACACACAATCAGATTTAATCGTGGTATTTGAAGTTAATTTACAAATAAATATGGAAATAAATACAGTTATCCATAAATCAATAAATTAAAAAATCAAGTAACGATAAAACATTAAGTTAAAAAAATAATAATCAATAAACCAGGAACTATGTTGGACCAAAAAAATAAGTACATTTATCAATAAATAAATGTATCAGTAAATCAATAAATGAATAATAATAATAATAATAATAACAACAATAATAATAAATTAAGTTTAAAAACAAAAAAGTTTATTCACAAATAAAATAAAAACTAAATTAATTTATACCTTAATTAATTTTCCAACTGTTCCAACTGTCATAAATATTTATTTATTTATATATTTGTTTGTTTATTTGATTTTTATTTTTGCAGTTTTTGTAAAAAATAATAAATAAATAAATACATAAAAGATAAACTCAAGAATAAAACAAAGTTTAAAATGCATACTGAACATGATAAATAAACCAGGAACTATAGTGGACCAAAAAATAATAAATAAATATGGAAATAAATAAAGAAATGTATTAGTAAATCAATAAATGAAAAAATCAATTAAGATTAAAACATTACGTTTAAAAACACACACACACACACACACACACACACACACACAGATATATATAATAAATAAATAATAGATAACTCAAGAATAAAACAAAGTTTAAAATGCACACTGAAAATAATAAATAAACCAGGAACTATGGTGGACCAAAAAAAAATAATAATTACATTTATAAATAAATAAATATGGAAATAAATAAATGTATAGAAAAGTAAATCAATAAATAAAAATAATTATTAAGATTAAAACATTATGTTTAAACACAAAAAAAGTTTATTTACAAATAAAATTAGAAATAAAGGAAAAAAGAAATCAAATAATTTATTCCTTAATTAATTTTCCAACTGTTATAACTGTCATTATTTATATATTTGTTTGTTTATTTGCTTTTTATTTTTGCAGTTTTTGTAAAAAATACAAATAAAATATATATATAAACTCATAAATAAAACAAAGTTTAAAATGCATACTGAAATACATAAATAAATAAACCAGGAACTAAGGTGAACCAAAAAAAACAAAAAACAAAACTATTAAATAAAAAAAATTCTAAATAAATAAATATAAAAATAAATAAATCACTAAATCAATAAATACAAAAAATAATTAAGATTAAAAAAAAGTTTAAAAACAAAAAGGTTTTCGCCTGATCGCAACCAAACCAGTGTAGAAAGATTCTCTGGAGAGCAATTATTAATAATTATCAAAAAGAAGTCCAACTTTGTGGACTTCTTTTTGATAATTGTGACTCCCCGTCACAAAGGGACGCCAAAACGTTAGAAAGGGGCAGGGCCACTTTTAGTAAAATGCCTATAACCCCTGAACGGAATGAGATATCTTCACCAAACCCAGAACAATTATGTAAGAGCTCAATCTGAGGAGCATGGCCACTTGGTGATGTCATAAGAAAAAGGGAAAAAACATAAAAATGCTATGATTGTGCAACCATTTGTCCTATCAACATGAAAATCGGTGTGCACAGTCTTGGTCCAAAGAGTCACAAGTGTCTACAAGGACATTTGCGTAACTCGAAATTTAAGCCCCTGTCAGACAAGGTTAACAGAGGCCAATTGGAACGAAACTCTGTGGGCCTGTTTGACTCACAGCCCCAAAGGTCTGAGAGAAACTTGAAAGTATTCGGCCACCGGGCGGCAATATCACATTTTTCAAGGGTATAAACGATCGTACATCACGTCGTTTTTCACACATACGCACGTCATATCATACGATAGAACTCCTCATTCCGGAGAACTTTGTCTCTAGAAGCACTGCTATCAATCAAATCGTTTGTTAAACGATTGAGAAAATGTAAAGAAACTACTTTTGCAAACTAGTCCTAGATTTTTCGCTCAATCTGGAAAAAAAAAACACTGCAGCACAATTCTCTGTACTCTCTAGGTCAATAACTTATCAAAAGCTGTAACGGGGTCGTTTACAAAAGGGGCTAGTCCAAATTTACTTAAAATCCCATAATGTCTAAAAGAAAACTCAAAATTACATGAAACCTGGTGAGCACATGTTTTAGAGTTTTAAGGAGAGTCAGAAATATTAAAAACAACAAAAAAATTTGTTTTGTGACCCAGCACCACAAAATCAGTCATAAATGTAAATTTATTTTTATAATTTTACAGAATTATACATCAAGCTGAATAAATAAGCTTTCCATTGATGTATGGTTTACACTGAGAATTTTTTGACTAATAGTGTAGTCCCAACATTTTGCAAAAAACATTAAAATATTTTAAAATAATTGTATTTATTTATATTTAATTATTTTATTTACATTATATTATTTTTATAATATTATTATTTTAAAATCAGAGATACTATAGTTTCTATTAATAATTTGACATTCATTTTTTTTTCCATGTTCAGTGTAATTTACATTTTATAAAAAATTTTTTTTCCCATTTTACTATCATTTTATTATTTTATTATTTTTTTTAATAGATTTAAATACATAAAAATCATACATCAAGCTGAATAAATAAGCTTTCCACTGATGTATGGTTTGTTATGATACAACTGTTTGAAAATCTGAAAAATCTAAAAATTTTGAGAAAATCACCTTTAAAGTTGTCCAAATGAAGTTCTTAGCAATGCATATTAGTTTTCAACAATGAAGTTTTGACATATTTACGGTATTCATGGAACAAAATCTTTAATAAATATCCTATATATGATTTTTGGCATAAAAGAAAAATCAATCATTTTGACCCATACAGTGTGTTTTTGGCTATTGCTACAAATATACCCCAGCGACTTATGACTGCTTTTGTGGTCCAGGGTCCCATTTCTATGGTAAATGACCTGTATTTGCAAAAAACGGCTTGCTAAATAATGTCTTTTTTCATATGTGCTTAAATGCCTTAAAGCACTTGAGCCCCGGTAATCGTTGCTTGCAGCTATATTTTGCATGTTTTATATGCGAAATAATATATGCAATAATATTTGCCTATATTTAGGCAACTCACTAGGCACAAGACAGAAGATGATATTCTCAGACTATGAATTCATACATATCTATGTGAATGAGCTCATGCGTACAGAGAAAAAAAAGAGTGCACAGCCTAGTTTTTTCTGAAAACTAGCTGGAGGTTTTGAAATAATCCTCATTTGCCCCATCAGCCTCGTGAAGGAGTCAGATAATCAAATATAGAGTGGATAATTACCTCCCGTTCATCACTCATGGCCATGGCAATCAGGAGTCTCCATTCAGTCCTAATATAACTCGTGATCGGCACCCGTCCCACAGACACCTGAATACACTGAAATACACTTCTGACACATATGAGCACCTGACATACAACTTATTTATGGAAATCATCTGTCATGCACTGTTTGGGGGACATAACCTGTTAAACTGGTGCTCTGTGTCACTCACATGTGATCAGTTCATTTTAGATTAAGTATTATTATTATTGTTATTTAAATGTTTAATTAGAATAATTTTTTACTCATTTTATTAATATTGAAATAACATCTTCAAATGTCATATAAAAAATAGCTTTGAAATCACAGGAATAAATTACATTTTACTGTTTTTGCTGTACTTTGGATCAAATAAATGCAGGCTTGGTGAGCAGAAGAACAAGAAGAGACATTACAAATCTTACTGTTCAAAAAACCTTCAATAGTGTAGCACCAATATTTTGCATAAAACATTAAAATATTTTTACATTTTTATATTTAATTATTTTATTTACATTATATTGGTGTTTTAATGTTATTGTTATTTTAAAATCAGAGATACTACTAATTCTATTTAATGTTATTTTATATAAAAAAAAATTATTTTATATATATATGTGTGTGTGTGTGTGTGTGTGTGTTTATAAGTTTATATGTCTAGTTAATAAACAAAAAGTCTAAATTTAATTTGCTATTTGTAAGCAGTCCCAGCATTTTGCACAAAACATTGATCATGTATTTATTTGTATTTAATTATTTTATTTACACTACATTATATATATATTTTTAGATGACCTACATCTAAACAAAATTAGATGAAAATTTTTTGTTATTTTAAAATCAGAGATACTACTATAGTTTCTATTAATAATTTTAAATTAATTTCTATTTTTATATTTTCCATGTTCAATTAAATACAATTTTATTTAATGTTTTATTAATTTTATTAATTTATTTTTTTTTATATTTTTTATTAATATTGAATTGACATGTTAATGTTATTTTATAAACACACACACACACACACACACACACACACACACACATATATTATATATAATGTGTGTGTGTGTGTGTGTGTGTGTGTGTTTAGAAATATCGTTTATATGTCTAGTTAATAAACAAAATGTCTAAATTTAATTTGCTATTTTTGAATGTAGTCCCAACATTTTGCATAAAACATTACAAATAATTGTGAATAAATGTATTTATTTATATTCAGTTATTTATTTTACATATATTATTATTAGTTTAGAAATATAAAGTTTATATATCTAGTCAATAAACAAAATGACAAAATTGAATTTGTTATTTTCTGAATGTAGTTCCAACATTTTGCATAAAACATTACAAATATATATATATAAAAAAGTAGTTCTTTATATTTAATTATTTATTAAACATTCTTTATTCTGTGTCATTCATTGGTGTTTAGGTAGTTCTAGCAGGTCTGAACATAATAAATCAGTAAAAAAAATTATATATATATATATTTTTAAATTTATAAATAAACTTAATCATGAAAAGACAAATAATATTTTAAAATATTATTTATTTTAATAATCTAATAATCACTGTTAATTTACCATTACTGAGATAGTATTACAGTTTTAATTAACATTTTGATTTAGTTTTAACTTCTATATTTTCATGTTCAATTTGAATAATTCTTTATTTTATTATTTATTTATTTATTTATTTTTTAAATATCTATCGTTTTAATGAATTTTATTTTTGTACATTAACTAAAGGCTACCTCGGAAATTAGCTGAATTTTATGTTTTAAGTAATTTTATGTTTTTTTGTTTTTATATTAGATAATGTTTAAAATCTTTGTTTATACATAAGTAATATATATATATATATATATATATATATTATTGTTAACTATAATAGTCCTGAACTGAATGACCTGTCTGTCTGGATTGCATCGGATGAGGCTGAAATCTCTCGCAAATTCAGATTCAGCGTTTTTTTGTCTTCGGAGCAGATCAGCAGAGAACATGCATCATAAATCAGCTTTATTTGTTCCTGAAATAATGCGAATGAGGCGCTGGGCATATGGACGCCTCTGTTCAGAACTGCTGATGAGGCTGAAATAAAAGTGCAGCGATCAGGCCAGTGACAGATGTTTCTTACTTATAGCTGGAATATATACACTACATTAAAACACACAGTTACAGATTCACTCTTTGTTATACAGCTCAATATGTTCATGCTAATGCACTAGAATGACACCTTTAGAAACTATATTCAAATATTTAAATTAATATTAAAATGTTTCAATTATTAATTTAATGTTTTATTTTAAATGTTTGTATTATTATATATTAATACTGAATGCTATTTATATACTATTTTACTAAATAAAGTATATATAAAATATATAAATAAATACAATTATTTTAATATTTGTAATAATAATTATATAATATTAATTTAATAATTTGTATGACATTTTTTATGTCATATATGTAATGAAAAATGTATGTCATACAAAATGTTATTTAAAAAAAATACAAAATATAAAGTTTATAATATAAAGTTTAATTTTTTTTAAATGTAGTCACACATAAGTAAATTTACTTATTTATATTTAATAATTTATTTTATTATTGTTATTTGAAAATCAGAGATACTACTATAGTTTCTATTAATTATTCTATTAATATTTTAAATGTTTTTTTTTATATTTTAAATGTAAAAAAAACATATAATACATTTATTTATTGAAAAAAGTAATTATAATCTCAACAACACAATTCTTTTTATTATATTTTAATAACATTTCTATGACATTTTTATAAATAATGCATGTAATAAAAAATGCATGTCAAGCAAATAGTTATTAAAATATTTTAAATTATATAAAAATATAAACATTATTTTAAAATCAGAGATACTACAATATATATATTTTTATATTTCCCATGCTAATTTTAATGATCATTTAATAATTTGACTTATTATTTTTTATGTAAGAAATTATATATAATATAATATATTTATTTATTGAAAAAAGTAATTATAATCTCAACATTATATTTTAATAACATTTCTATGACATTTTTATAAATAATGCATGTAATAAAAATGTATGCAAAATATGCAAAGTATGCAAGAATGCAAATAGTTATTAAAATATATAAAAATATTATATAAAAATATGCACAATATTATAAACAATTTACAATAATTATGATATTTACAACTAAAAACTGCAGGCAAATTAGTTTTAAAAAATATATGATTATTTAATATATATATATATATATATATATATATATATATATATATATATAATTTTTTAATTATTTGTACATACTGAATTGCTATCTTATATATATATATATATATATATATATATATATACATTTTCCATGTTAATGATCATTTTATTATTTTACTTCTATTATTTTTTTATTTAAAATGTAAACATATATACAAAATATAATATATTTATATATTGAAAAAAAGTCATTTTACAATATAGATAAAAATAGAATATATATAGATAAAAATAAATTATAAAAATAAAAATATAAAAATAAAATAATATATAGATAAAAATAGAAAAATATTTTAAAATCAGAACTACTATGATGTTTCTATTAATTATTCTATTTAGTATAAGTTTTTTTTACGTTTCCCATGTTCATTTTAACGATAATTTTATTATTTTACTTGTATTATTTAAAAAAATATTTATAATATATGCAATATATGTAAAAATTATACAAAATATAATATATTTATATAATCTCAAAAATACAATTTTGTATTATATTTTAATAATATTTCTATGACATTTTTATAAATAATGCATGCAACAAAAAAGTTATGTCATGCAAATAAATAATTAAAATATATTAAAATATAGAAAAATAGAAAAAGACAGAATTTTATAAAACTGCAGTCAAAAAAATATTATATATATATATATATATATATATACATAATTATTTGTAGATACTGAATTGATATCTTAAAACACACACACACACACTATTACTTTTATTACTAAATATAAAATATGCACTATAATTAACCATTGAAAAAAACATAATCTTAACAAGAAGCTCAAACTATGAAACGGAAATAAATCTCCATCACCTGATGTTATTGCTATCAAAGATAATTAATGATGAATGTATTTCCTAAGGGTTTGTCCCCCGTCGAGTCGCAGCACCTTTAAAATTCTGCTTGGATAATCAAGAAAAAGTTGTGCGAGTTCCCCTCGCCGCTTTAATAAACCGGAGTTTGCTGCAGGCGTCTTTAAATGGCTTTAGAATATCAATTAGTGCAGTCTGATCTCAGTATATGGAGAGTAAAACAAGAAGAGGTTCATTAGCTTCCCCAAACAGATCAGGAATGAAGACGAGGCTAGAAACTCATTTGGCTTGTTCATAAGAACTTTTAATGCTCAAACGGTTAAGAAAAGTTATGCAACATGTGAAACGTGCTCAGAAACGGCGTTATCTAATACAAGCGCATTCAGACATTAAGCGCATAACAGCATGAGAGTGTTTCTGAATGAACACCGCACTGACAATATTACACTCACAGCTTGAAGTCAGCGCATCGAAATCACGACAATCCAGCCAAGCACTCGGGGTCAAATCTGTATGTATGAAATATGCATTGGATGAATGCGACACAGGTGAAGAGCAGACGGAGGCAGAGATCTCAGACTGAACCTAGCGCACTGAGACGGGTGTAATTTTAACCTTGTCTGCAAGATTTCACGCGTTTTCTGTGAAATCTCACACTCCGATGGGTGTGCGCTTAATTGGTGCTTCAACAAGATGCAGAAAGTGATCTTCATATTCTCTGTGAGAACAAACGTCACTCTCACGTTCAGTCACAGCTCACAAAACGCACAGAAAACACATCAAACATTCAACACGCTAACGAATCGTATTTTTAGTGCATACAAATGTACTGTACTTATAATATAATTTAATCTATTTTTATTGTGTTACAATTTGTAAATGAATTTTAAGAGTATTTGTAAATGTATTTTTCACATTTTGTGTAAAATTATGTTTACATCATACAACAGTATTAAATATTTTTAATATTTTTAATGTATATTATTTTTATATTTTATAACAATATTTTTTATAAATTGCATTTACATGTATTGAATACGCATTTAATAATAATACATAAAGTGTTAAATACAAATATGTTACATGCTTTCATATTTGTATGTATATTAATAAATTATTTTAATATTTTTATTTGTATTTATATACATGTATATAGTGACTTTATGCATATAATTATAATATATGTTTTTTTATTATTAACTATTATTTTATTTAATTAATAAAAATAATGTTATTTAAATATTATAATTAACTTTTATTATATTAATTATTCTTATTACTCTTATTATAATAATATATATATATTTTTTTTTTTACAATAATTACTACATTTACAACCAACGACATTAGCAATAAATATACAAAATATAAATATGTTATATGATTTCATATTTTTATGTACATTAATAAATTATTTTAATATTTTTATTTGTATTTTATTACAATCATTTTTATAAATTATATTTACATGTATTTATTAAATATTTTGTAATTATATATAAAGTTTACATATAAATGTATACATTTTTGTTATATATTTAGCATTTATCACGATAGTTGTGTATAAATTATATTTATATTTAAATTTATATAATAATTATGCATTTTTATATATAAATATACCAATTTTTGTTTTTTGTTGTCTTATAATATTTTTATTTCAAAAATATTATAAAGATTACAATTTACAATCAAATTTTTATTATTATGACATCACAATTATTTTATTTTATTTTTTACTTTTTTTTTATATTTTCAAATATAAATAAAAATAAAATAAATATAACAAAAAGAACTGAATGCAATTTTCTTGTTACTTTTTTATAAATGTGCATGGTGTACACACACACACACACACACATATATATATATATATACATACATATATATATGCATACAATTACATAATGTATATTAATGAAGTCATTTTATATTTTTTTTAAATCACAATTAAATATAAATATGTATATATAAATATATATTTTTTTGTTATTTTATATATGGATAAAATAAATAAATGTATATAAATAAATTCTTTTTATATTTTTGTTGTATCTCAATGTTTTATAAATGATATTTACATTTACAGAATATTGAATAATTATTTATACCTTTTTATATATAAATACATCAATTTATGTTTATATACACTCTCACACACACACACACACACACACGCACACACACACACACACATAATTCTTTTGTATTTTTATTTTATTACAATCATTTTTATCAATTATATTTAAATGTATTTAATAAATATTTATTAATATATATATATATATATATATATATATATATATATATTTGTGATATCTTATAATAGTTTACATTTTTTATAAATTGTATTTACATTTATTTCATAAATATATATTTATTTATCTATTAATATATAACTTTATATATTTTACGTATATATAAATATATACATTTTTGTTATATTATATAAGTAGAATTTATACATAATGTATAATAACTTTTAAGAATATGCATACAATTATAACAGATATTATACAAAATATTCTAAAAACATATTTTTGTATTATTAAATATTATTTTAATTAAATAATAAAAATAAAGTTATTTAAATATTATTTTTTTAAGTACATTTACAACCAAAGAAATTTGCAATAAAATAACTAAAAACTACAAAAACAAGTCATCTGGTAATCATCATGATTATGACATGACAACCATGAGCTTATCAGCAATGACATCTGACTGAGCAAGTTAGTTAAAGTAAGTTAAACTAAATAGCTAAATAATTATCCAATGCAATGACAGTCATTTGAAGGAAACTCTATCACTCCCTTGAGTACTGGAGATTGTTTCTCTCAGAATAACGCGAGTGCTACAGTAAGTATATATCGCAGTACAAACGCTTCTGGCCAAAGGGTCAGAAAAAGGGTAGGAAATGGATACCAAAACAACATTTTAGCTGCTTTTGGTCTAAGAAACCTTGACTAATGTTATAAAAATAAAATATATGACCTGTTTAAAGTATGACGTGTTTG